>FJUX01000143.1:1525-91497 GCA_900074905.1 Rhynchosporium agropyri | reverse complement strand
AATGCAGGCAAAACTGACCAAGGTACTGGTTACAAATCCAACAAAAAGCTTCAGGCTAGACTATAGAAGTCTAAGTAAGAGATAGTCTTTTAGAGATATAAATACCTCCTTAAATATCTTAAAGGCTATAAAGATATTATCTATATAGAAGAGTAAAGACTAGAGAACTACTCTTCCTTTAGTAATAATTAGATAAAATAGCGAGAGCTCAGAGTTATCGAAACCTTTCTCTACTACTTCCGCAGATCTTAGTATATCTCTAAATACTAGCTTTATAAGTTCTATTATTAAGAAGGCTAAGCTTCTATACCCCTAAGGTATACGTATTAGCTATAGTTATCCGTGGCTAGGTATAGAGAAAGTATAGATATAGCCGTCGTCTAGGTATAAGTTTACTAACTAGTAGGCGTGTTTAAGGTCTATCTGGATAAATAGGCGATACTTAGGATTACTAAGAAATATAAAGTATTCCGCTATCGAGATTATTAAGTAGCTAGGAGTTTTCTCTTTAATTTTAGAGTAATTAAATATTACCTTATACTCCTTAGTCTATAATTTAGAGTCTAATCCTTTATCTATTATATATAGATAGCTATTCTAATCTGATAGCGCCCTATTAGCTAGGAGTATGCTTTTAAATATCTTATATTTAATTCCCTCCTTAATTGTTTTATTTAGCTAGGTAAGCTTTACTAGGGTATATCTCTTAGCTATATTCTCCTAGACTAGCTTAGAATATTCGGGGATTCTGGCTCTATAGTAGTAGAGATTAGTAAAGGGTATATCTTCTAGGCCTATTGAGTTAATATAGCGATATATATATATTAGCTTATGAACTTACTTAACTTATTCTAGTAGTATAGTAGTACTGAAAGTTAACTAGCTCTTAGTAATCTAACTATCTAGAACTTCGTTAGTTACTTCTGCTATTAGTAACCTAATAACTCTTCTTTATATAGGGAATACTATAATATATAGTAGTTTATTGATTAGAGGTATAGTTAGGTTCTGGATTTTAGCGTAGTTACTATGAGATCCCGGCTATATAGTAGATATGCCTTAATATTATGATTTTAAGGTAAGCTTAATAGCTAGATTTAAGGATATTAGGTAGTTATAGCAGGATCTCGAGGGGTTAAGCTTAGATATATTACTTAGGGACTAAAGAAGCTATAATAGTAACCTGGATTAGGGTATATCTCTCTTAGACTCTAGAGTATATATAAGATCCAGATTATTATAACCTAGGAACTTTTTAGTTTTAATTAATAAAGCTAGAAATATATCTATTAATAGCTAGGGATATTAGGGAGAAATATCTAGATATAGTCTAGAGGCTAGGTAGTCTTTAGATTTTATAGCTTAATAAAGCTGATTCGATATATAGGATCAGTGAGAAATGTTTTCTAAATATAGAATTACTAGATAGAGTAGCTAGGGAGAAATATCCTAGTACTATCTAGAGAGTATATTACTTTTAGAATTTATAGCTTAAGGAAGGTAATTTGATATATGAGATTTCTAAGAGGTATTTTCTAAATATCAGGGCTTTTAGATAGTTATATCCCTAAAAACCTTCTGATAGCTATAGAGGGCTAGTAATAAGTTTAACGTCTTCTTAGGACGCGCTAGTAACTCTAGTTTTTTGAAGAGTTTAATAAAGAAGAAGTATTATTAGAATCAGATTCTGAAGAAGAAGAATTAGAGGTAGTATCGTTATTAGTAGTAGAGAGGTTAGAGCTCTCTGCAAATCGAATGATCAAGTCTGATATATCTTTATAGATTTTACCTTTAGATATAGAATCAGGTTTAAGAGTATAGATTCTATAAAGAGAGGGCTTTAGATAGTAGTAGTTATTTCTGCGCTTCGATTACTACTAAAGGTAAGAAGACCTTTATAAATATCGATCTTCGTATTAATAGAATATAACTATAGGAGCCTAAGAAGTAAGCTTAGCTCTTTATCGTTTAGACTCTTAGTATCTCTTATAAACGCGTAGACTCTTCGCTATATATCTTTTACTCTAAAGTTAAATACGACGAACTTAGTAATTTGATATTATATGCTATTAGTAATACTATAGCTAACCCTAGCGTATCTATAAGAGGCTAGTGGAATAGTCTTTAGCTTTAGATATTATTATAACGCGGGAGATATGATAACTAGATTAGAGCCTTAATCTATAGAATATATACTAACTTTTAATTCTACGATTATAGCTTTGCTCTTTTCTACTACTTTTATCTTCCTAGGAACTTTCTAGGCCTTATTAGCTAGATAGACTCGTAGCGTAACTTAGATAAGCTTCAAATTCCTAGTAATAGTAGCTGATAAAGCTTATGTAGATCTAGGTCTAAGTATATTATTCTTAATCGAAGACTTCAGGTTTACTTTCTTTTAATTGCGACGTGTAGATAGCTTATGAAATTACTTTAATATCTCTAGTAATATCTGAAATAATTCTAGAAGATTTATAGTAATATTGATTCTAGTAGCTAGGTCCTTGAAATTAACTAGCCCTAATCCTTCTCTTCTAACTATCTCTCTTAATTATCTTCTCTTCTTTATATCCCCCTTTATAGTAGATCTTTATCTAGACCCTTAGGTAACTACCTCTAGCTCCTTAGCTATATCCTGCTCCTTAGGAATATTAATCCTTATACGCTTCTTATTCCGGGTTCTATATATTACTCTAGTATAAATACTTTTATTTTCTTTCTCTTTTTCTGTCTTATTCTTAGATATCTCTATAGACTCTACTTAGTATTATAATTTATCTAATAGTATAAGAGTTACTTTAACTTTCCTAGCTTTATTACTTAACTTCGTAGATCCGGCTTAGATAAACTGATTAAATGAGGTTATTTCTATAGAGCTAGGTATACTTACTCTATTAGAGCTAGAAGATATAGATAAAGATATCTGAGACATGCCGAAAGTTACTCTATTATCTATAGCTCCTGGACTTTTAACGCTATAGAAGTCTCCCTAAAGCTAAGTATATAAAGCCTAGGTAGTAGTTTCTAGGTATATAATTTACTTAAGGTAAGTATATTCCTAGAATAGTAAGGTAGGGTTTAGATAGCTAGACTTAATATATTTATAATATCTATAGCTAATATAAAGCGAACTATCCCTCTTAGAGTTATACGTTAAGGTCCTATTGATATATAGATTAAGACTCTCACGTATAGGTTATAAAGGAGGTATATTAGTAGAGGCGATATTATTAGGTTACATATTATTTCTAAGGTAAGGTTAATATCCGTTATTTATATTACGACGATATAGTAGCTAGTATTACTAAGGTTAGTAACTAGTCCTACTCTTAGCTCCTTATGATATCTACGTATATAAAGTTAGTCGGGCAGTAAGCTATAAAGTTAGCTATAATTTAGGTAAATTCTGAGGTAAGGTACTCGAGGGATTCTGCCGGTAAGGATTAGGGCTCGAAAGATTCTAGGGTAGGCCCGAAAGATTATTTTACTAGCTCGAAGGTATAGCTTATAGCTATACCTAATAAGTAAGGGAGTTCTGAACGTAAGTTACTAACGTGATATATATAGGTATTCTAGTAGCTTAAGTAATATATTCTTCTAACCTCTTAAAGTACTTTCTCTTCTTAACTTCTTCTTCTACTTTCTCTTATGCCTTAATAGACTATTAAGATAAATAAAGTACCTTATATATCTTCTATAAGTAAGGAATACGTAGAATATTATTATTTAACGCGTGAACTCTTAGCTTATTATCTTTGATTCTACAGATAAAAGCTTAAGTAAATAAGTTAAAGATATACTTATTAGAGGTCTTCTTAAAAGGTAAAGGTTCTCCTAGACTCTTCTTAATATCTATAACTCTTATACGCTTAAGAAGAGTCGCTATATAATAGTAGTAAGAGGTGAGATTCTTATATTTACTTTAAATAAGGTTTAATACTTTAGTTATAATATCTACTTCGTCTAAGAGTAGTTTATTATCCGGGTATTAAGTCTTAAGCTACTTAATAACTTCTTACTTCTCCTCCTTACTCGTATGTATTCTATTTTATATAATCTCCTTTATTCTTATATCTGATCTGAAATATTAAGAAGTATTACTACTTAGTAAAATTATAATAGCTCTTAAGTACGTGAGTATAAGTAGTATTAGACCTTCTACCTTAAAGTTATAGTTAAGGCGATCTAGCTATTATACTATAGGTATATCTTTATCTCTACTAAAGTCCTTAGCTCTCTTAAATCAGGGTATCTTTAATCTAGATATCTTACTTCTCTTATTCTCCTTTACTTTCTCTCGAGCAGCTTTAATATAAGCTCTTAAATTTAGCTTATCTTGAATTCTCTCCTTAAGTTATTCTATTATTTCTCCTAGCTATTCTTACGTATAGCTAGTATAATTCTTATTAAAGACAGAAGCCTTATACGCGTATAAGAGCTCCGGGCCTTAGACCTTAATAACTTCTAGTAACTTTCTTCCCTCTTTTATTATATTATTAGCTCTAGAAAGCTATAGTGATATCTTTATTATTAATATTAATTATACTAATACTTTAAACTCTTAGGCTAATTATTATAGCTTCTTGAGTATTAAAAGAGCAGAATATTCTTAAGAAATTATACTCTTCTTAATATTATTTAGCTTAAGAAGATCTAGTTCTAATATAGAGGCTTAGAAGTCTAGTGAGAATCTTAGAGTAGAGACTATAAAGTTAGAGAATTTTAATACTTAAGCTAGTATAATTAATAAATCTCCTGATAGTTAGCTTAAGAGTTATAATAATATATTCTAGCTTAAAGCTTGATATATAGAGCTTGAGGTAGGTAAAGGTAAGGTCCTGCAGGATTAGCTTAAGGAAAGTAGTATAGAGGATACGAGGTAAGGCGGGGCTTACTTCGAGGTTACTCGAGGCAAGATTAATAGAGCTTATCCTTCGATATTTAGGGTTTCGATAATCTGAAATTTAGAGAACTTTCGAGTTAAGCTTTTTAATTCTTTATTAAGATTTTGTTTTAATATATATAACTATTATATATTTACTAGATTTAATACTTCAGATTCTGATACTTAGTGATTAGAGTATATCTTAGGCGACTATGTAAGTATATTCTTTATTAACTCTTATAATAAAGAATTAATATCATTAGATTCTTTACTACTAGAGTACTAGTTATCTTTAATATTTTAAGGTTATTATAGCTAGATATAGTAGTAGTATTCAGCTTCTAGTATTAATATTATATATAGTTAGCTCGAAGCTAGATTAGCGGTAATATTCTGGTTTCGAGGTGGGCTCGAAAGGAAGATAGCAGGGCTAGATTTTATCACTCGAGGATCTCGAGAGCCCGAGCTTAGATATAGGGCTTCGAGACACCGGGTGCCTGAAATATGACTTCCGGACTAGGATATAAGTTACTTTTTCTCCGGGAAGCTATAGATAGTAGATCTAGATACTTCTTTCTATTAATACTAAAGCCTAGTAGAATCCTGGAAATGTCTAGGGATACTAGGGGTAAATAGCCACGTATAGCTAGGAGGGTATATATTCTTATAGTCTAAGGCTTTCTGATATTATAGGATTCTTCTAGATATTCTGTCGATATCTGGGGTTTACTAAGGGCTTATGACCGAAAATCTGAAGCGATCTTAATGTTATAGGCGCTATAGGGTGGTGGGCGCTGTTAGTACTATTACTATACTCGCTAGTGTCTTTTAGAGAAGAAATTAAAGTAAGAAAGAATTGCTAGTAGATAGAGATATAGCTTGATCTCTCCCTATAGTAGTTACTAGAAAAGGTATGGGAATAGAACCTCTTGAGAAGCGTAGTTATATTGTAGAGAAGGTCTAGAGACCTTGGAAAGAAGGCTATGGAAGTAAAGGTCTGTGCGCTAACTAGCTAGGGCAAGTCAGGTGACATTATACAGACTAGTATCGGCGCTTCACATAACGCGAAGCTTTTACCCTACTTCTTGGCTTCTTCTTTCTTCATCTTTATGTTGCTTTAATAATATATTAATGAGATCGATATTCCCTTCTTTACTTATCTATCCTTACTTATACATTACCTTAGGTCTTACATTATTGTACTAAATACAAAAATTAAGCTAGCCGGAGACGGCCCGAGATGGCATTGATCTTGGGACCGGCGAGCTACACTTTACAGCTTTAAGCCTCCACGGAAGCCCTTAAATTATACTGACGGGGGACACGTACATATATCGCCATTAAGTTTGCCACAATTGATCAAATGAAAGTACTGCATTGGACTGTGACCTGAGGTGTCAGAGAGGAATCCAGTGCCACTCACGTGTAATGGTCGTTTTGAGTCTTCTGGCTGCTCTGAAATATAGCTAGAACTCTCCCTTGCTGTAAAAATCAAACCCAGAAGAATATCCAAGCCGAGTTATCACACGAGCTATGGCAACTCGACTGTATCATTCAAATCCACGCCTGTGTTCGTATCTGCTGAGATGTGAAATTGCCTGTAAGAACTTCTCTTATGACGGTGAGCTGGACCCCACGTCGTCATGGGAACAGCATGATCGCAAGGCAAGAACACATTATGACCTTCTCCCCTTGAGATTCAGGAGTAGAAGACCAGGACTCTTTGCAAGCGAGCGCCCTCTGCATTTCGGGAACTTCGGTTTCAGCTGGCAGGTCCGGAGTTTGACACTCATGATCGAACCTACATTCGATACGGAATCTTCACGAGTTAGTGGGAGAAAATCTTGCAAACGGCAAAAAGCCTGTCGATTATCACCTAGGACTCGACATTCTCATACAGTATTATTCATATCTCAGCTAGTACATTTGCGTTCGCGCCGGTGTATACAGAGGAACACGATTGTTCGAAGCAGTTGATAGCTAGTACTTCCTGTCCCGATCAGCCAGCGCGTTTATGGAGCGTCTTTTCACGTGGAGAGTAGAATGAATATAGAGAGATGCAATGTGCGAATCACGAGAAAGCAGAAGAATAGTCCATAGTGATGTTACACACCGGGAAAGAACGAGAGGCAATGTGGATGATTAGGTTGTTCAGAAAGCCGGGAAGGCTCATGCCTGGTCCTGAACTGTCATGAAGTTCTGTCATGATAGACAGACAGTACGCTCATGGACACTTGTGATTATTGGTCATCCTTGCTGCCATCAAGTCGGAGTATTTGGCAGCGGCCTGCCTATTCCCTGTGGTACCAGGCACTATCCGTATCTCCCCATTCCGGGGATGAAATTGATACTCCCTGACAATCTTCTCGCCGTTCTTGAAAACCAGCATTCCATCGACATGCATTGTGCCACCGAAAACCCGATGTATTTCCAGCAGAAGCTCATGGATGCCACTAGGATCCAGCAGCATTTCTTTCAGCCATTTCTGCTTCCCCCAATGACAAAATCTTGGCCATCCCGTACTAATGACCATTCTTGTCCAAGTGCTCGATTCTTTGAAAAGCCTTCCATCCAGAACCTCCCCATGCCGTCGCAGGTTTTGAATCTCCTTGAACTCCTGCACATCTCTCGGCTTCTCCCACTCTGCAACGATGGTTATCGCCTCTAGTCTTCCGTGACTCGCCCATACCCCCAAAGGCTTCACCGAGCTCGCAAACCATTCCAGCTCGTCACGATCGAGCAGCTCGAGAGATATTTTCAGCAGGCGTATGCGTCGCCCGTGTCCGTGCTTCAACAGGCCTTTAAATTTCTGGGAGAGCTGTGTGGAGGGCCGCAGACTGAGTCGCGAGTGGGCGAAGATTAGGTCTTTGCATTCGCGGTGGATTTGTTTGCAGGTCCGCAGGAGAGAAAGGGAGCGTGCTACTTGAGGAGACCAGGGCGATAGAGTGACTGCGCCGGAGCGAGATGCAAGGCAGAATATGTAGATTTGGTCGCGGATTTCCCTGGGAAGGACCTCAAGGAAGAGGGAGGGCATGTTGAGGGAGGTGGAAGGGCGAAGGAATCACATCATGAACTTTGAGGCATGGAATTGATACTGGTGAAGTGACACCGCCACTTGATGCTTGTGGTGTTGATGACTCGAGAATCCAGACGACCAACAGACCCCTGTCAACCACTTTACGCGTGCGCCCTGCAAGCGCGTCTCGCCGAACGAGAACGCGACTTCTCTCCCAACCTCCCCAGGAAAAAGGTATATCCATCCACCCCAATCTTGCTGCAGTAGCAACCCACAACCTTCATCCTACCTCCCACAGTTACGAGAAACTTGCATCACTCCATCATCGCTCTTGCATCAATTGTGTCAGTTGTATCGCATAGTCAATTACATGCCTACCGCCATTAAGAGAAGGAAGCTGGCCATCAGCACGAAGAACGCGACCACGAAGTCTCGAGCATTGAATGCCTTTACAACAGTTTCCAAAGCAAGCACGACTACGAAAGAAGTAATTGAGAAGAATTTCCAAGTCGATGTCGCAACTTCCACACACCAACCGGCAGCTTGCAACAAGAGGAAATTTGTAGAGGACGAGGAAAGCGTGCAGAAGGAAACAATCTCACCAGCCAACACCAAGACAATTCCGCGAAGGGCCTTTCTCCAAACACCCAAAACTCCTCACCGACCAATCCTCAAGCAAAGTCCTCCATCAACAATTGACACGCCAACGAATGGCGCCCGCAATCTCCTCGACAGATTCTGTATCGCCTCGAAAACACCTACGCGCTCACCTCTCGGCTTCAGCAGCTCCAGCTCGAACCTCGCTACATCTATCCCACCCACCTCCAACCTTCCCACCGAGCTCCTCGACATGATAAACCTTCACGCGGCATTTCTGACCGCCCTCTCCATACACTACGCACATCATGGTACACATGCGCCTGCAGACCTGCGGAATCTATGCCCAGACGTCGCGCGAGCTTGGGGGAAGAGGAGGGTGACTTTGGAAGATGTCCGTCTCCTCCTCGGTATTCAAAACAGCAGTGCACCAGAATCCAAAGACGCGCGGGTTTCAAGGCTCAGCTTGTCGGACTACGGACATGGGAAAATCTGTATCGAGATACGGACTTTGGGGAAAGGGGGAAGAATTGCTCGACCTGTGAATGAAGATCTACTGAATGAGGTCTTTGAGAAAGGCTTGACGAGCTTATGGGAACAGAAGAGGGCAGAGTTGGATGTCAAGGAGTTCGTGGAGGGGCTGCCTCATCAGGGTATCACGATGTGTTCATCACTCGTGAAGATGTCGCCTCTGCTTGCGAAAGGACAGCGAAGATTGGAAGATTTGAGAGCTGGGATCACGATCAAGTCCCCTGCTATTGCACAAAAAGTGGAAGTCGCCAGCCCAAAACTCACACTCCTCGATCGACTGCGCGCGAAAGCCATTCAGACCGCCAAGCTCCCTCCTCCGCCTTCGAAAGCCGACATCGCGAGGCAGGCTGCTATGGGTAGGATTGAGGAAGTGGTTTCTATCTTGGTTATCCTTAGCACATCGACTTCCATTGGCCAGTCGCGGATATCATTTACCCTTCCGACCATCATTGGAAAGCTACGAGATTCGTTCAAAACGCCTATGTCGAAGGAGGAGGCTGATACATGTATCAGATTATTGGCGACTGACATTGCACCGCAGTGGGTGAAATTGGTGAAGATGGGAAAGGTAGAGTGTTTGGTTGTTAATAGGGATGAGAGGCCTGGGGAGGGGAATATCAAGGAGATGGTAGGACGTGCTTGAGAGGAATGAGAGCTGTAAGACACGGATGATGTTGGATGAGATACACACGGTTGGGTATCGAGAAAACGACCTGTTGGAGGTCGCTGGATAGGAATCATTGAATATACCCTTGACGAAGAATGAATGTTGGATAACTGGTGGACTCGCTGCTGAGGAATTACCAGTAGACAGAATAATGAATAATGCTCGATGATCACTTCACTCTTCCCCGTCCATCCTGTGATTTCATGACCAGAGTAAACCCATCACGCGAAGTCATGCAATCGCACAGGCTAGTCTATTCCTCCTGCATATCATTCCTTTTGCAAGGCTTCTCTCCTCGCTCACAGTCGAAGAACAGATTCTTTGGTCGGAAAATGGTCTCACTGCTAGAAATTTGCGTACACAGAAGGAATGAATAATGAATGATGCTCAATGGCGGATTTTCTCTTCTCCCGTGTATCTCCATAACCAAAGTAAAACCATCGCTCGAATCC
The DNA here is from genome assembly GCA_900074905.1 of Rhynchosporium agropyri. Classification (NCBI taxonomy): domain Eukaryota; kingdom Fungi; phylum Ascomycota; class Leotiomycetes; order Helotiales; family Ploettnerulaceae; genus Rhynchosporium; species Rhynchosporium agropyri. The sequence goes on along the minus strand of FJUX01000143.1, from coordinate 81,349 downwards.
TCAATCGCACAAGGCAGTCAATCTCTCCAGCAAATCATAATATCATCGATCCCAACCGGGTCTTCTTGGCACATCCCGATTAGGTATTTCCTATCCAGTGCAAACAGCATCTACTTCTTCGCACCAAACCTTGGCGCACCAATATCGTTTCCTCTCAGCTTGATACCCAGCACTCTCTCCATGGCTGCAAGAATCTTCTGATCAGGCGTCGCACTGCCTCTCTCGAAATCAGCCACGATACTCTGCGTAGTATTGCACTTTGTAGCCAAGTCCTTCTGTGTCATCTTTGGGTTCATGGCTTGGCGTTGGTTGGAGATTGCGGTGCCGACTTCCTTGCCGACGGTCGTGGGTTTGACGATGTCGTCTGATCGATCAACCTTGGTGAGATGTTGGCCTTCGACGCCTGGTTTGGAAGCCTACAGAAATGAGTGTTAGCTATGAGTTTTTACATGGGTTTATGGAAGGGCTGGAGGGCGAGAGTGGAAAGTGTTAAAGGGCCCCTTTCAGCTCCAGCTCCAGCTCGAGCTCCCAGGGGTCTGCGTCCAGCATGATCCCGTCCGCCATTTGGCCACAAAATTCCGGCGTCTCGAGCTTCGGAATGCCACACGACATCTTTCCCCAAGAAGGCGGGGGCGTCAACAGCTACACAAACAAGAGAAGCACATACCGAATTTCCAGCTCCGAACTTCTTCTCGGTTCCAATAATCCCACCGCTTCTCTGCGCAGCGTTCAAAGCAGCTTTGCCACGAACGACAGTCTCGCGCGCAACTCCGCCGCCACGGGTCTTGCTTCCAATCTTGGTGACGGATTCCCAGTCTTCGGACATGATTGCTTTGGTGTGGGTATGTGTTGCGTAGAGGTGAGTGTGATTGTAGTCGTTGTTGATTGGGAAAGCGAAGAGATCTCGGGTTCGAATTGATTGTTCGGTGGCGCGAGGTGGTGATAAGGGTATTCGTAGAGATGATGTTGATGGAATTTGGAAGAAGCGACTGAGGCTGTAGGGAGCTTAGTGGGGTGCCACCTGAGCACTTGCCGTGTGAATCAGAGCGAGGTATGATGTCTGCGCTTCACCGCTTTCGGTTACCCTGGATGCTAGTCTGTTTACGGTCAGAGAACCCTGTACATTTGGAATGGTGCGGTGCTTTTGAGTCTCCAGGAGTTGAGGTTGAGTTGTGAATGGCCTCATTTTTACCGTCTTGGGTTATACTTACATTTCTGCTATTGTTCGGCATAATGTCCAACCTTCGCCAGTAATCATGTTCATGCCAGTGGCAATGCTCGCATTACTCAACCAATCTCACGCCCTCAGGTTGTTTTTGCCACTTTGACTTGGTCGAGAGCAGGAAGTCAACATGACCTCGCTAGCTGCTTTTCTGGGATTACTTCCTGTTGCAGGAGCTCTGCTTCCGGGAACGCCAATTGATGTCGCCCTTCTAATAGCACTCGCCTCGACCAAGAGATGGGAATACATCAGACCGTTTACCTATCTTATCAACACCACAATTGCCGTCACAATCCTCTCCACAACTACTACACTCTTCATCCTCCTCCAAGTATACCGCTATGTTAGAACTGTCCAACAACCCTCATCGCCATGTCTTGACTCAGGTTTCCCAATCAAGCCCCTCCTCTTTCCCTGTGAAACAGCTCATGTCCGCATGTTTCCTCAGACGCATGGGTTTAAGTATTCATACCTCTTGGTCGGAATCCCAGTCGGTTGGAGTGGTTTGGTTGGAGGAATGGTCTCCTCGGATGTGGAAAGAGTCCCACACAAATCTTGGTATTCGAGGTGGCTTTCACTCCAGCCTGGGAGTGCATGGTATACCGTCAATGCAGATGATTACCTCCTCCGAGGTCACGTGGAAGGAGGATTGAAGGGGAAGCTGGACCAGTATCTTGAGAGCGAGGTGCGGAACCTTGTCTTTATCTGTAGTCTTGTTAGAGGGACTGAGACTGACGTCTAAAACAGGGTATCGAACCGTCCCAATATGCCCACGCCTACCTTCTAACAGCAGCTCGTTTCCTCGGCTATGCAAGCAACCCGGTATCAATTTGGCACTTGTACTCTGCCGAGAAGCAACTCGCTGCTCTGATTTTGGAAGTCAACAACACGTTTGATGAGAAGAGGATATATTTCCTTGAACCCGCTTCCTCTGCTTCTAGTATGGAAACCCAGGACAAGAGATCTTCTCCGAGATACACACAAACCTGGCCAAAGGATTTTTACGTCTCTGTTTTCAACTCCCGAAATGGCTCTTATTCGCTCTCAGCAAGCGACCCTCTATCCCCACACATGAGCAAAGCCGGATCGATAGACATAACAATCACGCTCAACAACACATCGTCTTCCCCAAAGTTAGTTGCTCGCGTGTATTCTGCTGCTGAGGCTCTAGATCCCACGATCATGTCCGTGTGGGACAAGAGTTCATTTCTGGCGAGGTGGTGGTGGGTCGGTCTTGCTACGTTTCCTAGGACAGTGAAGGAGGCTTTGACGTTATTGATGAGGAAAAAGATGCCGTGGGTGTTTAGACCTGAACCGAGGGCAACAACTATTTCTCGTAAAGCGGATGAGACGGAGGTATTCATCGAGGGAATTTTCAGGCGATGGTTGAGAGAAAGGGTTGAGGGAAGTGATGAGGATGTGGAGGTCAGGTATACCAGTGCTGGATTGCTGGGGAAACAGATGGAGGAAGAGATTATGAGTTCTGCTTCTGCGCAATTGTCGGATGGGACGATAGATATGGAGGTGAAAGTGTTGACGCCGCTGTTCTATTCGAGAGTTGTAAGGTACGATGATATTGGGGATGCTTTGTGGACGGAAAGCAAGGAAAGTGCGACGGTTTTTCTCTCGCCCAAAATATTTACGAAGTTAATTTCTTCAACATCTCCGACTTCAACCACCCTCAAGCACTCAAAAAAGCCTTCAAGGATCCCTCGGATCGAACACCGATACCCCATCCTAAACCTCCTGCGGAGACGACCCCCTCCAATTCCTGTTCCGACAAAAGAGCGGACGAACACACTACCCATTTCTTGGAGCCATGGAAAGGGAGATAGTGATCGAGGGCAAGAGAGTTTCGATGCATTCGTCATGGCATCCGGAATTGAGGGGGAAATGAAGATATACTTCAATCGAGTAGGTAAGCTGATGTCAGCTGACCTCCTCGCATTCGGATCACTGGAGCTCTTGGATATAGAGATCTTTCTTCTCAAAGCTGCTGTTACGTGGGTATTAGTGAAGTTATTTCTGTGATGGGGAATGGACAGATGACTTGCAATTCAGGTATGGAAAGGTAGCGAAAGCAGGCACTGCACATGAGCGGGTCGCGATGCCTTATAAATCAGCATGTGGAAGAGAATCAAGCAGGAGTACTCTTTAGGAAGAAGTCGACCCTGAAAACCATGACAGAAAAGAAACGTGCGAGCAGAGCAGGAGTAAAATGATAAGGTGCAGAGTGGGCGCCAGGAAAAGGCGATGTCTCTATTTTTACTCCCTTTACTAGCAATCCTCTATCTACCAAAGTATAGAAATTTTCCCAAATACTATTTCTTTTCATTTTTCATCTTCCATTTCCGTACCCTTCGGAGGGACTGAAATACAACAAACAAGACATCTCGAGAAATACTCACTCGCACGGAACTTTTCGAAGCTTCTAGATGGATAGATAAAGCTAGGAGTCTTCAAAGAGCAGTAGGTATTTATTCCGAGGAAAGAGATAGATGAAGGATCTGCACTGTACTACACTACACTACAACTCGCTCGCTCGCTCGCTGATACAAGACCCAGATACACTAGGATTAGTTCTCACCTACCTACCTACCTATAATATCTAGAATACACAAAAGAACAAAGAACATTGCCACCAACAAGCGAATCGACGAACATAGATCCACGAATCGCTCGCTGTAGATAAGGAATTAGGAACCAAAGAGGGAGAGAGGAAAGAATAGAAAAAGAGCGAATGGGTATGCTGTTCCTGTAGCGTACGAAGGAAATCCCTTTCCGTCCTTGGCCTATCCATACTGCCTTGCTTACTTCCTTAGTTGCGTGCGTGCGTATCAACCTTTCCATCCACCATCTATCCACATCATCCGCGCCTTCTGACATCTCACATCTCACATCTCGCTCAGCCTCCTTCCTATCAATCCGTCACTCACTCTCTCCTTCTCTCCTCCTCCAATCGATCACTCATACACGAAACACAAAACACAAACCCCAGCACCAGCACCACCTCTTCATCCACATCAAAATGAGACGCGACGCCAGTACACGCACACATACATACATACATACATGCATACCAAAGGAAGCACACCAACAATACCTACCTACCTACCTATACCCAGCGTCCAAACGAGGACTACAGCACACCCTCTCTCGTTCAGGACGTCCTTCAGGAGGCCAACCAGGAAGAACTTTGTTCATTGCTTTAAACTTTCTCTCGATTCTCGCGATTCTATTTCTTGATTCCGATTCCTATCTTCTTCTCTTCTGCTATCTATTCGTTCATTACGATACAAAAGAACACCAAACAAACCGAAAAAAAAAGTCCATGGCAAATCCCTTCCTACCTACCTATCGAGCAGGGCAAGTATATTCAGCGAACCGCCCAAACCAACGCAACGCAACCCAGCCCAACTCCGCCGAGCATCATATCCCAAACGCCATTATTTCTGAAAGTAAGAAGAACGCCCGAGGCCCCCGAAGACAGGACAGGGCTGTGTGGAAAGGGAAAAGAAAGAGAAAGATCAAGCAAGAAGAAGATGATGATAGAGGTTGGGCAGAGAAAGAGAGCGAAGCAGGCGCAGGCGCAGGAGCAAAGCCAGCAATGGATTCCATGTACACAAAGGATGCATACGCAAAACGAACCATAAGCTGACCTCTATCCCCTCCTTCCACCATACCCATCACTGGAATCAAATCCAATCCATGCCACCGATCCAACGCATCGAAACTCGTGCATTCTCATAAACTCATCCAGCCAAACATCCCCGTCACCCCCACAAGCAGAAGCGTCGTGAGAATGCCCGCACCCGCCTTGTCAGCCCCCGTGGCCGGCTTGATCGCCGCCGGATTCTCCACACTCTTACTGCCCGCGTCTGGATTCCCCTCGCTAGTTCCTCCCGTTGCCCTCGTTAGTGGTGGTGCAATATCCTCCAGTGCTAGAAGATTCGTGAATACGACACTCATAGCAGCCATCTGCTGTCCTACCCCACTGGTCCCATCCCATACGTCGCCTTTACTCCAACTCACACCGCACATCCTGCCGTTGGCGCCGCCTGAGCATTGCTTTGCGGCTGCTGCTGCCGAGGTCTTGAGTTTGGGGAGGATGAGAGGACGAGTGAAGGGTGCGAGAAGAGCGGTTGCGGCGAGCCAGCGCGTGACGTAGGCTTTGAACGAGAACATGTCGGTTGTGCAAGAGAGCTTTGGCTCACAGGCTACTTCGTAGGCGATGTCTTGAGGGAAGAAGGTGTTGAATGTTGAGTTTAGAAGGAGGGAGACGCGTTCTTGCCAGATAGGGGAGCCATTGGTCTGCGAACGGGTCAGCAGGGATTGGAGATGTGTAGTGTTTGGAGAGGATATGTACTTACGTGGTTATACATATTCGCCGCCCCAAGCAACCAAACCGCCATATTATACGAGAACTGTACCTTGTTGATATCCGTGCAATTATGTCCAATGTGCCCTCCATCATAGACATTATAATCCTTGTCCATATACCCCACAGCGCGGATCCAATCCCAAGTCTTCTCGGCATGTTCAGAGTACGTATTGTTGCCGGTAAATCTCGCAAGTCTGGAAGCGATGTTGAAGAAACAGCCATTGGCGATACTGTTCTTATAATCGTATCCCGTGAGGTAAGGGTAAACCTGCCATCTCAGCCCTCCACCACATTCATTATCCGGCCGCTTTGCCTGGGTATTAAACACGGCCTGCGCCAACGCCAACCAACTGGGTGCTCCGGCGGGTGGGGCCTGGAAATTCGTCTCTGCGGCCGTCATAGCAGTCATGCCCCAGAATCCCTGATCATCATTCCCCATACTCTGACTCCAGTTTCGGGGCATCATATCGAGATCTTCGCCGACTTGAGCTTGAATGCCTTTCGCAGCAACGTCGTTGTAGGATGAGTCGCCTGTGTAGTGCCAGTAGTCTATCAGGGTCCCCCACATTGCGCCGGATTCCCACCAGTAGTCTGTACGGTATCAGCTCGGATCTTGTCTGAGGTGGAAGCTTGAAGGTTGGAGAGAGGAGAGAGACGTACAGCCATTAGGAGGATTCGGTGGAGGACCTGGTAAAACGCCAATGATCCCTCCACTCACATTCCCCTTGTAGAAAGTCATCATGTCATAGGCCAAGGTGGCAGCTGTGTCTTTGATTGAAGCTATACCATTCCATCAGCCATTCTCCCTTCAAATAAAGCCGCGCGCACGCGAGGGACGTACGTACCAACAGAAGTGAGATCGACTGTGATGGCCTGGACAGCGGTGCTTGCTAGGAGGACGACCGCTGCCGCAGCAGATGCGCGTGAGGGGAGCGTAGGAAACATGGCGATAGTAGTTTGAGGATTATGATTCGTGTCGTTCGTATATCGTGTGTTGTGATGTGGTGAAGGGAAGTGTTCGAGGGGGGGGGAGCAGAAAGGAGTGGGCGTAATTATTCCTTCATTCGATTCGAAGATGGCACATTAAACAACGACTGTCGCGATGGTATTATGGAGTGAGGCGGAGATAAAGACAGGAAGCCTTGTCGTGAACGATCGGGCGAGATTGATAGAGGAGAAGAGGAGGGGGAGGAGGATGATGGCTGGTGATAGTGAACGAGTGCCAAAGGTGAACGAACGACTGCCGGTGGATGTCAAGTTCCCAGGTTCGAGATCAGGAGGCGGAGGAAGGAGATGATGGGGCGGGCGATCTCGATCGTGATTCGAGGTTGTGGCCGTGCACTGCACCGTACTGTACTGTACTGTAGGTAGAGAAGAGATACGAGATACTCCCCCCCCCCTCCCCGCATACAACACATAATCTACGGTATTGAGCTGGCAGTCATCTCATTGGACGGGACGAGGGTTCCTAGAGAACTGTGTTTACGATGGAGAGAGTCTCAACGAATGAACTTACTTGCGCGTACGGTCGGTATATATACTAGTACAAGCAGTTAGTTATACTTCCTTCGTATTGTGTGTGATACGTAGTTAATATCCGCTGGCTAATTCTTCCTTATTCGTAGTGTATAAACCTTCCTTACCTGTCTACTCCGTCCATCCTTCCTTTAGCCTTCGTAACCCAACCCAATACATACCTGCTCCCTTCCAAGATATAATAAACCCTCGTGCCCTTTCAATCTACTCCCCATTTAGGAATCCCCAGTTCGAGTTCCCATCCCATCATACGAACCGATGACATCGATAGTCTCACTCCAAGCTTCAGCAAGCTTTTCAGGGGACGTCTTGGTACTGTACCTAGCCTAGGGCGCGGGTCCGACCACGCCTTCCAAGCTTTAGTGGATGTGCTTCAGGCCCATTCAGCGCCATCCAGCGAAATCCCAAGGGAAACCAAGAGCTGGGCCGGAGCTGGGGCGGAGCTTGTCTCAACCGTCTCAGACAAAGCTTGAAAAAGAAATCATTTGGCAGATCTGAGGCGAAGAACATCTTCGGCCTACTCGGTGTACTCAGGTACTGAGACTCAAGCTTTTCCAACAAGTCCCGACGACAGCTGTCGGTCAGAGCACACGCCTCCGGGGATACAGCTTCGCTTTGAAACAGTTTATTACGTCAACAACATCACCGAAGAGGCCATGGATCAGTATCGTGAAAAACCATTACTTTTGTCTATCTATGTTGGTCATGGCCTGGATGTTTCTCATCCAGAGCCGCCTGTGTGTCGGAGAAAACATTCCCAACGTACAATCCTGTTGCTACCCATAATACAGCCGTGTCTATTCCGTCCACTCTCATCATTATTTCCCTCTAATGCAGCCGTTATTCATGCAATTCACTTTCCTTTTTCACCCCCTCACAATTATAAAAGAGCAAAAGCAGCCAGCATAGCACCCATGGCGCCGACCATCGAGGAAGAGATCATCGAAGCACCATTGCCAGTCTCGACCGCAGGTGAAGTTGAAGCGGGAGCTCCCGAACCGGCGCCAGTTGGAGTAGGAGTGGTCAAGAGAGTACCGTTTCCTGATCCAGATCCAGATCCTGATCCTGATCCAGAGCCCGAACCGCCACCCATTGGTGATCCTCCCAGAACACCGGTTCCAACAGGGCTAGATCCCTGAGTTCCGGATGGTGAGGAGCCAGCAACACCAGTTCCAATAGGGTAAGAGCCTGCACCTCCAGTGGGGCTTGATCCTGCAGCTCCTGTCGAGGTGACAGCTACAATGTTGCCATCGTAGCCAGCAGGCTTAGATGGAGAGAGGGCACCTCCACTTGTGACGAAACCACCGGCAATATCAGAAGAGGCGGATGCGAGAACACTCGAAGCTGAAGCCGAGGCTGCAGAACCAGAAGCAGTAGATGACGGTGTAGCACTGGAGCTGGACACGCCGTTGCAAGAGAGATCAAAGAGAGGCGTGCTGCTCAAAGGAGATCCAGGAGCAATTCCGAAGCTGGGGTTGGGAGAAGCATTGTTGTCGGTATCCTCAAGGGTGTACCACCAAGTGTTAACGACGCCAAATCTTGGACATCCAACTTGTTGCCAGTAAGTCTTAGCGTTATCAGGGCTACCGACTGCCTGGCCGCTGAGCTTTCCAGATGTTGGCCTGTACGCAAACGGGTTAGCAGATGCTTTATATTCCGGCGAGAAAAGATCGGGGTGACATGAATCAAGATCTTGACTTTGAGGAAGGAACATACCATCCAGTTTCAGTGATCCAGAGTGGCTTGTTTCCAACGGCAGCGGCGGTAGCAGCAAGAGCTGCATTGAAGAGAGCAGCACCATTCTCAATACCATTAGCTTTGGTGGACTCAAAGTATGGATAGGCGTCAACTCCGATCCAGTCACAGGCATCAGCAACAGCCTTGTTAGAACCATTGACCCAATCGTTCCAAGTGTCAACATGGCCGATAGGAGCAGCACTCAAGGGAGTGCCTGCAATCGCAGCCCGGACCTGGCCGATGTAGTTGACGAGGGTCTCAGGGGTGGCTCCGATGCCTCCACCCGATGCGATACCCGTTGGCGAGCTTCTGTATAGATCCTCGCTACCGATGGAAATACCAGCAACGCGCGATGTGAAAGCCGTTCCGTATTGAGCCACCGCAGCCTTGAGGGCAGTCAGTTCTCTGGGGAATGCATCTCCGGAGGCCCAGAGTCCGAGGAGGAGGGAGGTGTCTTCAGCGATGGCGGCTGGAATGGCCGAGGTAGGATCACTGGCAGTACCAGCTTGCTAGATGGTGTCAGTCTCTTGTCTTCTTTTGACCCGAGGCAGGTCTTGATGCCGCAGAAGATGTACTCACGATGGTGGTGTAAAGACGAGCACTGGTGAATCCCGCCGAAGTTCCAACCAGGTTCTTTGCAGTCTGGAAGAGAGCCTGGAAGTCAGACTGGACCCTAGGAGCGTATCCATCCGACTTGGTGGCACCGTAGTTGAAGCCTTGGTACGCCGCAGCACTGACACCCGAGAGTGTTGCCGTCAAGGCGAGGAGACTGGTTGTGCAACGCATCTTGACGCCGTGCAGTGAAGGGTTGGGATGTGGTGATGTGATGTGGTGTGCTGGCTTTTTGTTGGTTTTCACAAAGGTGAGGTGAGGTGAGGTGAGGAGAGGTGAGGTGTGATCGATGGATTGGAAGAAGTAGAAGTGCAAGTGCAAGTGCGAATGTTTTTTGGTTGTGAGAATGGAAGCCAAGTGCAGAGATGGATGGATGATTGTAGTAGGGAAGAAGAGAAAAGAACCGGAGAGAGAGAGATGATGGACGAAGCGAGGGAGATGGGATCTAGAAGAGAGGCGAAAGTAGTAGAAGGAAGGAAGGAAGGAAGGGGAAGGACTAGGACTAGGACTAGAACTAGAACTTGAACTTGGGAATGGAAATGGAGATGTAGATGGAGATGGAGGTGGAAGAGGAAGAGGAAGCTGCGAATGAATGAACGAATGGATATAAAACCTCAACAACTCACTATTTTGGGCGTACAGTACCATATCATATCATCTCATCTCATCTCCTCTCCTCTCCTCTCCTCTCCTCTCCTCTCCCGTCCCGTCGTAGCGCCTTGCTCTTGCCCCTCCCCTCCCCTCCCGCGCGCGCCTGTTGTTTGACTCGTCTTGCCCCGTTTATGGCGTAGTGCCAAGCACAGCCCCCGTCCCGTCAGCCGCCGCCACTCCACTCCACTCCACTCCACTCCGCTCCTTTCTACTCCACTCTCCTCCACTCACTCATCCACCCATCCAATGAAAGCGCGGGTTTGATGGAGATTGGTGTGCGTGTCTGGATGTTCCGGTTCCTGCATCATCAAAGTTTTCTCTCCCTAGCCGGGAGAAGTCCGAATGAGGCAGGCGCCTTTAAACACACACACATAGATGATCTTCTGTTGCTCTACGCACTATCCATCCTACTTTATTGATTTATGAACTGCTTGCTGTATGAAGAAGATAGATACAGGTAAAATACCTAGCTAAGATATACCTTGGTGAATCAATTCAACTCCATCACACGAGTACAGGTAAATAGATCTATCTTAGTATTTATTGGTCGTCACGTCATATAATATGGAGAGTGTATGTATGGCTCCCTCATTACCTAATCCGGCTTGGTACAGCTCCTCTCCTGTCCTGTCGATCTCGTGTTTTATCAAATTATTCCGTATGATGTGATGTGATGTGATGTGATATGAATACGAGGCCCATGCTCCTGCTGACTTGTAAATAATACTAAATAAATGGATCTACTAGTAGGTGCTAGGTGGTGATTAATCTTTTACTTGGTAGACTTTTCTTTTAAATAAAAACTTGAAAGACTTACTCACTACGTCACTAGGCGGCTCCCTTCCCGTTGGCTCGGGACTCCCCAACTTTTTGGAGGTGGATCGGCTAGGATAAAGTATAATTTCTTCTTCTATTGTGCATTCTACAAGTAGACCATGATTGGCCTTTCATCGACAATAACCCTTCCGGACGACAGGTAAAGCTCTGCACAGACATCTTTGGGATCAGAGCGTTTCTTTATTTTGTGTTATTTATGCCTTAGGCCGGGGATGCGGCTCGCTTGTGAAGTCGATACGAGAGAGACGAGGTTCGACAACTACGACAACCTCCTCCTGCCAACCTTTCATAACTTTGTATTGGCGTGGGTGATGCAATGAGATATCCGTCCTTATTGAATTATTGAAGCCTTGTTTCCTTCCACAGCATTGAATCTTATTTGATCTTCAGCTCCACAGAGATTTTCTCTTGTATCATTGTACGTATCTACCTGCAAAACGGGTCCCTGTGCCCGCTCTGCGATGATATCTATTACTCTCGCTCCAGCTTTTCCCCCCAGTTTTCATCAAACTTCTTCATGTGTTTTGTGCAATTCCCACCCGTTCGGATTGTAGTATATTCATCGAGAAGGCCATCTTCCTGGAGACACATTATCACATATGATAACGCTGCTTAAATCACGTCGTTATCAAACCACTCTACTCCCCTTCGGAGAACCATTTTTACTCCAGTGTGTATATCGCATTTAAAGAAATTCCATCGAAAGTGCCATCTTACGATGGAGTCCCTCCAAACACTCTGCCACCTTTCGGATTTCGGGTGTTTGTTTCGGACGACGTGCTTGGTAACGGAGTGAAGGTGATGGGTCCTCAATGAGTACGAAAGAACCCCATTCCAAGGGAAGGTGAATAGATCTTCAACGGACGCCCGCTGACCCATCACTACCCAGCAAATCGAATGAATTATGAAATGGAGGTGAGGAATAGAAGACAAACACAGTCGTTTTGTGTAGCAATATGATGCCATGCCTGTATACTTTCTTCGAATTTTCATTACACTTCCAAACCGCATTTTACTTTCCTTGCTGCTAACTCCTGCCTACGAAAGAGCTAGTAATCGAACGTTCACGATGCTGCTGGCAGTCAAGTCGTGATAATACTGGTATACCTCCGGTCAATCCGCGAGCTTTATCTTTTCCTCTGCACTCAGTATGGATGTAGTATCTGATGCCCATTTCCCTTGGCTCTGCAGCCTCCAACCTTCGAGAGAAAGCCCTCTTCTCTTCTCTTTCATCATCAAAATGGAACCGCTATCATTCTGTCTCAGACTTCCGCTCTTTGCTGCTTTCCTATAGGCCACTTCTGGCCGTCGCCAACATATCAAATTTCCAAGTACTTCCCGGTTTCCGAAGTTTCCTTCGACCATCTCTTCCCCTCGATTACATGCACTGGGAATCATTTCACCTCTACTTCGCAGTGCTCTGCGCTACCCCCGTCGTCAAAGTGCCTAAAGAACTCGTCGTCGTACCCATCCCACTCACCGTCCTATTCCCTGCACCCATTCCCGTCGGCGCAGGCGCCTCATAAATCGGCGCTGTCATAGTGACTCCCTCCTTTGTAAGCGGACACATCGGATTCGCATAAACAGCACCACACTTCAGGATCACCATATCAGCGAACTCGTAGCCCGGCCAAATCGTATTGTTGCCACTAAAGCGACTGCCGCCTCTCCAGCCCATCTGGTGATCGCCAAAGCACAGAGCCATCGAGCACGCGTCCATGTCTTTCGCGTTGGTGTATTTACCCGGGATCCACTCGTAGGAGCGCACGCCGAATGCGGTTGTGTAGAGGCCTTCGAGATAGAAGATTTGGGATGAGCCGGTCTTGTCGACGTTTTCCCACGTTTGCATCTTGAACGGCATTTTCTTCTTCGGCGTTTCGGATTTTGACGTCTTGCGGGACGAGAGTACGCCTGCGACTGTCCCGGTAATAATCCCGAGTGCGAGGGTGAGGACTACAGAGAAGGTGATCCAGAAAGCCTTCCTCTGAAGACCCAAGATCTTTGTCACCCGTGGAGGTGGCGAGTTGTCCTCCAATGCCTTCGGCTCACTGCCTGACTCCGTCGTTACGGCTCTCAGAAGCGTTGGGCCACTGCTCGTAGGAGACCCGATAGCAACTTCAGGCGCGAACATAATATCGACCTGGATACCATTACCGAACGGGACCGAAATCGGGGGCTCAGCATCATCCAGGCGCAAAGGTTGAGGAGCATCTGAGGCATTGCGTTCGCGTCGCTCGTCGTCAAGTTTGGAGAGGACGTCGGCGATATCGACTGTTTCTTTCATGTCAGCTTGGGGACCGATCGGTGATTCTGGGGCGTCGATTTGCGATGTTATGAGAGCCCAGTTGTGTTTCTCGTCGACGAGAAGCGGGGAGGCGATTTCTGCCATTGTGGAGTGTGATGGAATTGATTCGATGGTGGTATTTTGATGGCGAGGCTGATGGAGGTCTAGATCGAAACATTTCTCCAACTGGTTTCTTGAGTTGATCACTCCTTAAGTAGAACTCCAGTTGGAGGAGCCGTACTGTACCTCCAGTTTTCAGCTCCCAACAGGACCGCGACAGGGGAACAAAGGCTATATGCACGTCAATCGATTCCACGCAGCAGAGCTGAACGGCAGGGCTGAACGATGCACCAATGACTGCGGCTGTCCATATTATAACCCCAGGGACGTTGGACTATCGATGGACATGTGCATTCTGAAAACTGGGGATTATAAACGGGCCGGTGTCCCGGGATCATGATCTTAGTATAGATCTTGTTTCGAGATCGGGTCCTTATTCTAAAACGAGTTTAAAAAGAGAGCCATCGTTTAAGAAATATAATGAAGGCTGCCAGAACTGCATCGTGAATGTAAAGAACCTTACTATAGACTCTCTAAGACCTCATCGTCAGGAAGACAGATGCCTAGTCGTCCCAGCTGAAGCATCGTTGCGAATAATAAAGCGAGGAGGCTTCGAGGCCGAGTAGGAGTGGTCGAAGGCTCAATCATACCTAGGGACTTATCCCATTGAATATTTATGGCAAGAAACAGGTCTCCGCTCCAAGAACTCACCACAATTTCAAGTTTCGAAACTCCCAAAGACAGGAATGAAATTCGTTCCTGTCCATTACAAAACTCGTCTCAATCTTCAGAATAATTTCTCTTCCCTATCAATCACCCAACCCAGTCTCTCGAATCACACACATCTAAGCCTCTCACCCACGAATCCTTCACACCCCTTACAAAAGAAGGATTCTCAACCTCGCAACGCGCTACCTGACTTCTAATCTTGATTCCCTGCCCGGATGGATGATTGGTTCACGAAACCAGGATGCAGCGATCGAGATTCCCTGTTCACGCAACGTAGCACAACACAAGCGGCGGGAGCCGAAACAGGAATACCTCTCCCGTAGGATTTGCTTGCAGCTTCCAAGGCTGAAGTACTCGTTTTCGCAGACCTAACAAACAGAAAGAATAAGAATACATGACCGAGGTTTCACGATGACATGAAAAGAACTACACTGTCTTTGTTAAAATCGAACGAAGGAGGAAGAAATTCGACGGAAATTCGGCAAAGAGGACGACCTTTCCTCTTTTTCTTTCCTGTGAGGCGTACAGTCAATGATATGTATACCGAGTGGATGCCATGATCTGTTTACTCGCCTTTCTTTCGTGCGGGTGCAGACATACATGCGCTCCCGCATATCTGCTCTTTTCATTTATCGAGATGGGTTGTCTCCGCTGCAGCCCAATTCCAGTGCCTCGTTTTCGTCCAAGCCAGAGTATTATTACCACTGTCTACCTATGAGACGGGGATATAATCGGTCCGAAAGCAGCTTTACCTGCATGACCTAGCGGCCCTGCCTTGATCTGTGCTAATGCGGGATGAAATATCATCTTGTCGTGATACAGGCCGGTTCAAGCTGATTGGGGAAGAAACGTTGACCCCGAAGGATTGCCTCAGCCTGGCTATTGGCACATGTAATCTTGAGAATAGAGTGGGCTGACTGCAAACGCAATAGAGAGTGCTTGCCACCCACGAGATTCAAAGCCTCTTGTTGGCAGCTTTTACAACGTTCGACCTGCTAGGGTTTTGTAGAGTAGACGAAAGGCTTGCCAGGAATGCGACTGTAGCAATGGCTAACACACTCTAGGCAGAAGTCCTAGAAAGCGATTTGACTTTTCTCTGCGCCAACCGGTGTATGATGATAGTCAGCCTCGATTTGTGCTGTCCTGAGCAAGTTAAGCAGAGGGCATGGTGATGATGTTCTGGTCTTGATGCGACTGGATGGCCTTTTTCAGCTACCCAGAGGTCCTTCCCCTGATTTAAGCAAGTCAAGGCTCGCTCATAAATACCCTCCATCAGGCTGACACCATGAACAACGCCTGCGTAGCGAGATCGAGCCGACTAATCGTGCTCCGTCCATGATGGAGCTGAAGAAAGAAGATATCTTCCAGACAAAAACTCGGAGCATTAACAGTGAGTGAAAGCCAGCGGTACGAGTCGAAGGTGCTGGATCTAGACCTGCGAGAAACGGGCGAGGGAGCTGAGAAGTTAAATCTGACAATCAAGAATCAAAACTTGAATTCACTATAGCTGACAGGCGTCGAGGCCGAAGACAGTGAGATATGGCGGAGCTCTTCTCAATTCGCCTTGGGCTTGAACGAGATGTACATCTACGCATGTGCTCATCATGGGCAGGTAACGTTTCAGCATCACCATAAGTCAATGAAGATATGCTTTCGTATAATACTCATCTGTCTTGATGTAATTCCCAGGTATGCAATCAAGTCCTGGCGGCTCAGAGCCACGAACTCCTTCCATTTTTCATTGTCCCTGAAGGAGTGACGTTGAATACACGATTTAGGCTTTCGGCCATTCTCTTGATTATATATACTACGAAATACTGGAATCCGTCAACTTCTTAAAACGATGGCCACAATTCATCATACCTGACATTGCGCCACCCTTCACGCTCCGCAATGTCAGCAACTCCACATGCCCTGACTGGCAGGCCCAAATAGACATCTAACACCACCATGGCAAGTGATCTGTTCAGAATATCTAGCTCCGGATGGCGTGTGTCCCATTGATCCACTGCATTGAAATAGGCGCTCTTCGCAGGATGTACTCGGTTGGATATCTCTTTCAGAACCATGACGAAATGAATTTCTTGGGTTATATGAAGTCAGTCAAGGACCTAGAATTTTCATCCATGGCACTATAACAAACTCAAAGTATCAAGCCCACTGATCCCACTCATTCAAAACACTCGAGTAGCCGACTGTGTGGCTAGCAGGTGGTTTCTCGAGACCACTCATTGCGAGAGGACTATCGACAAGCTTGGAGAGTCTGAATTTACGATCATTTACGCGCAGGTTCTGATACACTACCTTCTAGAATTCAAGGTCATTTTTCTTCGCTTTTCTCCTCTCAGCTCGTGTTGGTCTCATCGCTATATCCTCGATGTTAACATTCTTCTGACTCCTCGGCTTGAGACAGATTCGGTAAGAAGAATACTGTAGATGACTACGAGGGAAAATTAGAAAGATCTTACCGGCGCACATTCTGCATGGTCTCCACACGATATGCAAACGTCGTATGAGAGTGTCCAAAAGTGGTCGTTCTGCGGGCAAGAGTAGGCTTACACGGGAAGGAGCTCCCCCGGACGATTGACTTTGTCGACTCGGGAATGAATTCGTCAAAGTAACGAGTGTGGCTGCAGAGGTACGATATTTCTTGATGATGTACTGATATTTCATGAATATCTTGCGGCCAATTTGCTCCAGAAACCGCCATACTGGCTGATAGAACGACTCGGTGAAATGACACAACAAGCAGACCTATGACCACCTTCCAACAGAGCTAATTCCTTCTTCCAGTCGCCAATGCTGTCCTGAGTGAGACATATTGCATCGATCCATAGATATCGAACATCGAGCATCCGGGTTATTTCTATGGCACCTCGGATGCTTCTAGGTAATTCATCGTAGGGAATCTCTGCTTTCAGCGTCTCGACATCATGCTTAGATCCATCGAAACCCGCGTTTATCGTCGCGAAAGCTCGACCTCTCACTCTATCACCTTAGGCGTCTGATGGAGTAATATACTTCTGATACTGATCCTTAACTTTTCCGTCATGCCGAATCTCCAGAAGTCGCAGCTGCGGCTCATCCTTGGTACCGACTTCGATCAATCGATTGGGTAAGCTCAACTGAGCAGCTTCTTTACATTCGATGTGATGAGTGTCACATTCTTGTAGCCAGAGCAGTAAAAGCCTAAAGAAAGCATCTCTGTCATGCTTCGGAAGCTGCGGAAGTCCTATCGGGAACTTCAAGGCTTTGCGTGACGCTGTCAGTGGATTCCCAATCGAGAACTTCAAGGCCAGGAATTGAATGTGTAACCCACTTGTAGATCTGAGAATAGACAAAACGTGGGCGAGAATGCCGTTACCACTTCTCTGTGTTGACCGATCCGAACTACGACGCTTTGAACTTTAAGCGCTGAAGTGTCTTTAGGCCAGAGGTCGTCGAATGAATTTCAGAAGTGACAAATCTGATCGTTGGCGATCGCTTCGACCTCGCCCTCAAGCACGGCGTCACTGTCATTTGTCTCTGTCGAAGACGTATCCCTCCTCTTGTATATTCTGGCAACTTCTTTCTCTAGGAAGCTTGAAAGATCCGAGTCACTGACATGCCAACCCCATTGTCCTTAATTCTGTTGTTGACTCCTCCAGCTGCAAGTAGGCAAGGAGAATTTACCGAAGAGCTGATCCAATGTCCACTCTGGGGCGTACTAGCTTCGCTACCAATTTAATCATATGAACTGACGACTTATTTGATGAATCCCTTACCTTCTGTATAGAAACGAAGAAGGTGATCGGGCCGCATTTCTACCTCTTAACGGAAACCTTTTTCTTACTATGTCCGTTCCACTACAATGCCTGTCTTGAGAAAGGTCCCGGCTAATTCAGGAACAGGATCGAGACATTTGAAAAAATACCTCATCCAAGAGAACAAGTTTTGGAGTAGGAGGTCTCACTCCCTCACTCAGTACCTGTCTTTGTAAACAACACAATGCTTATAAAGCTTGAACCTTGTGCACATAAATCGTACTTTCAACGGGACAGAGAAAAACAGCTCCAAGAGCCTGTATATATGTCGATGCCTAATTCGAGACAAGGTCTCCTGAATCTTCTCAAAATCTGATCGGTGCGGATAATGATCCTGTTTCCGGAACAGATGCAAGCTCGTACACAAGAGTCCGCCGTCCCGGCGGTCGTGAAATAATTGAAGCAGTCAGGTGCGCGTTTAGTAATCGATTTCCCCTTGACGACTTTGAGTAGGTGAAGCGTAGCTTGAGTAATCAAGTGACTGTCGTTTGGAATCAGGAAGACCGCATGGGGAAGGCGTAGGTTGGAGCCTATTTCACATGCGAACGTGTCTAAGATGGCTGGCTGGCAAATGGTGGCAATACCATACATACGATGCCTGCATGTAAGGCCTGATCTCGTTAAAAGTCGCAAGGGTCAAACTCGTAGAGTCAGGACTCTTTTTCTATACTCCAGATCTTATTCCACGCAGCTGAATCTTACAAAGCGTCTCCGGACTTAAGTGAGGAGTTAAGATTCTCTATCAATATGTAAATCGATCAGTTCTTATATCGCTTCACAAAAATTGGCATCAATCACGATATCTTCAAAGGTCTGAAGTAAGAAACTTTGTTCCCTTCTATCTTGATCATGAAAATCATGCTCGTTTGGATTGTTTATGTTCTGGTGGCAATCCACGCTCCACCATCTCTTGGTTTCCATCATGTACTTCCTCGTCACATCAACCACAAGCCAACTCAGGTAATTGCTGGCGTTACGGTCATTGACACACCTCTGTATGTTGACTCTTACGTCTTTGTTAGATGAGACAAATCACTCATTACTTGTCACCAGGGTCCGGGCCGCCCAAGCATATGCTAGAGAAGTCAGCGCAACTGTTCTCTACAATCATGTCATGCGAACATGGCTCTACGGAGCCCTGGTATTCAGCCACAACGCCACCCTGCAAGAGATTATAGATCTTGAAGTTCACGCCATCGGATCTATGCTGCACGACCTGGGCCTTGTGCTGAACGGGACCTGGATCTCTCAAGATCGCCGCTTCGAAGTCGACAGCGCCTTTGCGACTGCTGACTTTGTCGAGAAGCATCTCCAGCATGATCGTAACGAGGTATCAGGCGCCTGGGACGCTAATCGACTGCAACTCCTGTTCGACTCGGTTCTGCTGAGTTCCGAATACAAGTTCTCCTTGTATAAGCAATCGACAGTGACGTTAGTCATAACTGGTGTATTAGTTGATGTGCGAGGCATCGAAGAACAGAGTCACGATATCACGACAGCTGAGTATGACAGCGTGGAGGCTGCGTTTCCAAGACTAGACTTCATATCTGGTGTCAACCAGACGCTGGTGGAGCTGTGTGCCACTAAACCGAACTCGACTTATGGTTAGTAGAATCTCCTTGCTTGTACTTCAGATTAGTAGGATACTAATCAAATCAATTTTTTGGCAGATTCCTGGCAGCAGGCTTTTGGAGACGCTTTCGTGCCTGGCTACTCAGCTGAGGGGTCTCGATTTGTCGACATCTTCGGTCATTCCCACTAAGCCTGACAATTTGCTGTATACATGTGGACACATGTCAGAGTAGTTGGCAATGCATACTACTTAGTCATCGGGTACTGTCACAGCTATAGGTAGAGACGGCTTCGCTCTCTGAGCAGATTTAACTCTTACCTGTAACAAATAACCCAGAATCTCCCCTCACACCTCTTTGATGATTGCTACAGAAGAATTGATAGATTAATTATGCGAGTGTTGGGATACTCCCATTGTGTCGACTAATTGCTAGAGACCGGGTTGTTGTCAATAGTCGGTACCAATATAATAAATTGCTTCCAGGATTTCCAATGTTGACTTTGCTGGTTGTATAGAGGACTCTTAGCGAGAATCCACTTTGAAGTTCACTCTGGAATCTGCCAGCCCATTGCCCGCTTGAAGCTGCTCGACTGCAAAGTTGTGAATTTGTTGTGAGCGCACAATGTCACAGGGTCTCAATCCTCGAGGCAGATTTGTAACATAGACAGGTCTGTTCGTCAGGCTAGTATAAGCTCGCTTGCGAATGATGAAGTCTACTCTAGGTGTAAAGACTTGCGGAAAGTAAGCGCGAATAAATCCATTCCAATTCTTTCCTCGGGAAGTATCTGAGAGATCACGAAATATCATAAGAGTCTCGCGTCACCTCGAGGAAGCCGGCAGTTCGAAGAAAATAATTGCCTAAACAAGGCTGCAGATCTTTGCAACTCCGTCGTACAGACAGAAACCTGTCGAACTGGAGTCGACGAACATCCCAAAGACTTCATGCTCACCACTTCAAAGACTTCGTCGGAACAGACGGCGCCTTTTGTGACGTGGGCACTCACTCGTTTTCTCCACTATGCTCCTCTAAGGATTTCGATGGATACGTCATTGTCGACGTCTAGGATAAAGCTGTTCTCAAACGATCTCTCGGTCCGAAGCGCGCGATTGAGCAAGTGCATAAGTAATATACCAAGGTAAAAACTAACCAGCCAAGGCATATTAATGTATAAGTATAGTAGTGACCCAGAAACCGAAAGAAGGCCTCTATTGTTCGTCTCGTGGCGAACTTTGTACTCTTTCTTATAGTGCTGTTAACATTTTGGAAATTGGGAACAACTTTTCAAGATGCCGGAACTTCGAGTCTTCTCATAACACTCCCTCTCTTTACAGATAGTTCACAAAAAAAAAAAAAGATGGATTCGCCCTCGAAATTCAAAGCCTTTGTCTGATGGATCGTGATTTCAGAAAATGACTAGATCACTTTCCGAAAACGGTTTCATGTCGACGGAATTCCCTTCTTGCTCAACTTTCTACTATTAAACTCCTAGGGTTTTATTAGAAGCCTTCCAAGCGCGGTTGTCATAATTGCTTAGACCGGGAGGCTAGTTCTCAAGCGAGCGGCGAGCCAGGCCTATGTTTACTTTGCACCGCTAAGCGAGACACGGAAGGCATAAGTTTAATTAGTAACAGTAGCTATATTATGAGTTATCTTATAAACCTGTAGGTGGTATATGGAAGGGGGACTTACATGACCCATTTGAACATTTACAAAGGTCATTAGCACTTAGTCAGAGGTGTACCAAAAAGCGGCGTGCCGTGTTAATTAACTTTACCGAAACGACGCTGATTCTACAACTAACACATCGGGCAAACGGTACCGTCCTGGATTGCTTCTGGCATCCTATGATGTCCTATCTTTGCGCCTCGATTAACATGCCTATCAACATACAAGGTCTTTCGATATCATGAGTGATTGTCTGGAAGCTGCTAGTCAAAATATTAAATAACGCATCAAAGCTTATAAGCCGTTTCCATCGTGTATATCCCGTGAGACAAGATAAAGGCACTATCTACGTAGCATAAGGCTGGGATTTCTTGAAAGAGAATTGACAGATCTGAGAAATCTTAGTGTTCTTTCATACATGGTAGCTGAAGGGGGGCCTATCATTGAAGATAAACTCACCCAAACAAGTAAATTAGGTAATCTCCCTCGAAATCTGACATTTCAAGCCGTTCCTCACCACGACAATCTTATCAAACAAACAGAACGCAAACTCCCCATCCACAGTCTGAACAGCTAGTACCTCACCATTCGTAGGGATATACTCGCTTGGCACGAGAAAGTGCTGCACGTACCTCCCAAGAGCTTCATGCAAATCTCCAGGATCTATAGAGCATATCCACAACTCCTGGTTGAGGAATATCAGCCTCTGCATTAACTAATTAATCCCGATGATACCTTTCACGATACTTTGTGGGAGAGATGGGAGTGTTTGAAAGGTAGGAGGAGAACTGATAACTGATAAACGGAAACCAAAAACAGTTGAGTGAGCAGTGAAGCCTCGTTGGTGACGGATACTCAGGACGAACGTGGATGTTGTCGAGTGGAAGACGAAGGAGTTAATAGCTGTTTCGATTGATCCATGATCTATCTAATTGAAATTCCAGTTGGAATGGCTTAGGGTAAACAACCGCTGGAAACTGATCAATGGAGTAGATAGTAAGCGTGTGGTCCGCGATGATCATATAGTTGTTACCGAAAACAGATAATGGAGCAATGATCCATTTCCAAATCTTTCGTGTACCGGGTTTCATTTCGAGACTCCCGACTAAGCTACCGTCTATGGTTCGAAAGAGATGATCCCGAGCTCAGTGTGGACACAAGGAGCTATGCACCAGACTCGTCAAAAAGGAGCTGGCTAATTGGAGCAGAGAAACTAGTCTCGAAGATTAATTTGCTTGCGGTGATATCTTGCGACGATGGGATTACAAGATTCCGAATTTGAACGATAGCGTTCACATCCCCACTAGCGACCAAATCATTGTGGCTGACAGTAAGACAGCTGATCCAGATATTGCCTTGCGAGTGGAGGGTGCTAGGGTTGAATCCCTTCTGGCAAGAATAGACGAGTATGTCGCCGTTGTAATTACCTGCCAGTAGCAATGAAGTCTTCTGATGTGCAATGAGCACTTTGATTTTCGAGGATTGGAACTGCTCATATTGACCTTCAGTGGCAGTTATGGTAATTGTACCATCGGATACACTAGTTTCTTCATCCACTGTTATTCTGACCAAAGACAGGGGGGGGGGCCCTTATCCTCATTTCGTGATTTCCAAGATCAACCAGACTAGCTGCGTCCGACGTGAATGTCAATAAACTAAAAGATGTGGATGGTGTTGAAACGTGATACAATAATGCTAGCGACTCAAAATCCCATAGTCGGAGATGGCCCAGAAAATCAACTGTCGCAAGTGTCCGGCCGTCGACAGCGCATGTTACAGAGGATAAGATTGCGGGCCATTGAGCCTCCACGCTCGTGATCAGGGTTCCAGACCAAGGCTCATAGAGAGCAAGGTGTGACTCGTTGTATGCCACTGCTAATTGACTCACATCCGGATTGGGATTAAAAATGATTTGTTCTGCAGCCCGATTGTTTTCGTCGATTATCCAGGATATCAGAGTGCCACTGCCAAAGTCGAATACACACACGGGGCAATGCCAGTAATTCTTGCTCGGATGAAAGTGATGCAGTCGATGGTGCTTTGCCTATGTCCGATCGTGAATCACCTATGAAGTCTGGTATCTGATAGAGGTAGGATTGCTCCTCCAAAAGAGCACCAGTTGTTATATCCCATTGATAGGAGCGGCCTTGTTGTGTTACGCCAATAAACACAGTCTGTGCTGACGAGAGTAATATGCACCGGCTTCTATGCGAGTTTTCCATCGTAGTTTATCATCCAATTCCCAGACCGTCAGAAGTTTCCTGCTGGAAACTGCCACAAACGATCCCACCGGGTCGAATTCTATCAAATCCACCGCGAAACCATGCTGGAGAATGTTTACTTTTTGATAGCTCTGGGAGCTATACAGATTAACATCTCCAGACTCGGTACAGTACCGACAGCGATAAGGCTCTTTCCAGAAGCGATTGCTGTGGCAGTCTCGTCTTCAGATTGAATGTGAGCTATACATTCATCCTATTCTGTGTAATTGTCCCTAATACGGTAAGTCCATTTGGCTGTTTTGTATCTAGGTGCTGCCGGTATATTTATATTGTCGAATGTGTAGGACAGAGTGGAGGAATCAAGAAAAATGTTGACTGGGGTAATGAGGTTAGAGCTCGACCAAATTTGGATGAGACACGGCTCAGATCTGTGACCCAACCATCAACAGCGCGGGCCAATGGATTGATTGGAGATTCGTGCTTGGCTCGTCGATCTAAGTAGCCTTTCAAATTCTTCGCGGCTTTGATCAAGATATGAAGTCCATGAGTAGCCACAATTGTTTCGATCCATTTAAGAGCACTCTTCTTAAGGAAAAGACAGAGCTCTTGCAAGATTTGATTGTCCGAGGTCGAAGCAGCGAAGACATGGTCTGAGAAGTATACTGTAGCGTACTCCAGGAGAGCGGAAGATGGCGGGAGCGAACGTTTGTTCTCGAGTAAATGTCTCCTGGGTGGTATCATTGCTGCGCTCTTCGACAAGATCTTGATGCAGGCTAGAGCCATATCCTCATTGCCCTTAGTATTCGAAACTTTAAATTCACCAGCTTCATCCGACAACAAGAACTCTCTCGCCGTGGCGTGGACTATCTGTACCAGGTCTTTGCTAGCATCAATAGAGACAAGCTGACCACAAAGTCCCTCGATGGCTCCCTGATGGCTTGACAACTTGATCTTAAGATCTTGCTCTATTGCGACTGAGAGCTCCAGAACAGTTAATGGCTGAGCTGCTAGAACTGTCCAGCTCAAAATAGTCTTTGCTACCGGGATCTCTCTCTCTTCCTGGCCATTTCAATCACTGCTCTGTTATAATAAGACAACATGCCTGCCGGTATTTCGTCGAGGACTTGAGCGATAATTTCGTAGCCATATACTCCTTCGAGCTCATCCATGATAAGACGAACCCAGAGAAAGCAAGCATTACATTTGGCTTTGATCTTGTTAGCGAGCTCGATTTGCTCTTCCTCGCCGTCGATAGGGAGGTCCTCTATTCGTCTGCTGATGTACAGACTGATGTCCCTCATAGTATCGGCGATTAATTCCATGCAGAATGCTCGTTCAGGTGCAAATCCAAATGTCCTATTCCATGGTCGATGCCAGCTCGAATAGAAATAGTCTCTCTCCTCTTCTCCGTCAACAGAATTTAAACCCCATCTTCTAGGCTCTTCAGTAATACACACGCATCATGAAGCTGAGGACTGGTATCCCAAGAAGCTAAGAATGAAAGCCCTCAGGTCTCTGCCTCACGACGTGCAGCAATTAACAACGCAGCCAGGCAGCGGATCTTCAGCTCCCGTTCCTGCTCATCAGAACGCATACGTTGGATGTACAGACATCGCTTGCGAAAATCGTGATGCCAAAATACCCATGAATCTTCTTCACAGATGGCTTCTTTGTTGAAAGGAATCTTGTCGAAAAGATTGAGTCCGAAGAATTCGGCTCGGCCGTGGAGCCAACCGATCAGCTCGGCGGTAGGCAGCAGAGTCATAACGATCTCGCCTTCTTTAATCCTTACATGGGATATCTCGGAACGTAATGCTGTTATATCTCTCTCACAAAGGGGCCTAACATCCTTCGCATGTAATATGCTGATAGGCGGTAATTTGAGATGGCCCCAATTAGTTTCCGAGAAGGATTTCTGAATGTGAAGAAACAGTTCCGGGGTATACACGGGAGTCCAGCCATACCTCAAATAGAACTGAAGGGAGAGTCAGTAGACATGGTATGACGAGTTTTTTGCATTGCACTAACATCTTCCTTGCTGCTATACAGCATGCTCAAAGCCACCTCTCCTTCTGTGTCCAGCCAATATTTTATGCCGGCCAGAAGGTAAGCACCGATACCGAGGCCACGATGTGCTGATTCAACGACGACTGAAGAGATGCAATGTTCCAAATGATCGTATACCTTCCCTGTAGAGGGTTCTTTCATCAACATGTCCCGACGAGTGGTCTTGCACGAGGCCAGTACTTGACCTGGGTATTCACCCAGGAAGGCGCACCAAATTCGCCACCAGCGTTGCTCTCCCTGTTTGGATGCCAGACGCATCATGAAATCCTCTCTCTTGATATAGTCTGCACTGGAAAGAGGCTGGCCAAAGGCAACACCTGCCAGACCATGGCATGACAGGATCTGTTCATCTTTGGCTTCCCCAAAATAGATCGAAAGTGGTCCATGTGGAGTGGGTATCGTGGTTGGCGGCATTTTCGACATCATAATAGAAGAGGGTGGAAAGCGGCTGGAACCGTAAAGCAGTTTCGAATTCAAGGGTGAGTAGTGAAGATCTGATGTTCAAAACTTATTAGTCAGATCCATCCCACACTAACACATTTCTATCACCTGCGCACCCGGGTGAGTCGAGCAGTTAGCAACGAGCAAAATCTTCAAAATACCTCACAATATACTGGTATCAGGAAACGCACTCATGCTCACTCAGGCTACTCTTTCTTTCACGACTTTACTCACCTAAATCTATCAACCAAGAGCAGTTTAAAGTATCTTGCAAGTATTATCCAATGATAAGAGTGCAATACTTGCTGCAAATGCTTGAGCCTGAATCGCACCTCGATTTGTAAGTAGCGCCTCTGAGATGCCAATAGACGTTCAGCTATTTCCATCTGAGATGCCGAATGGCCAACTGTACTCCTGCATTACCTCAAGATACATGAGAGGATAGATGCGAGTGTAATGTCCGAAGCATGACTGCCTAACGAGGCATTAGAGGCTGGTTCACCTTATAGGCAAGCGCAGGTGTAAAATAAGCGTTAGGTGACGGTCTCTGGACGAATCGGCATATTAATGGAGGTATAATAAGGGAAGCACCAGAGGATGGGTCCCTACCGACCCTATGGTAAGAATATGAACGAGGAACGATTCAAGAGCTAAGAATGCTTCAAAAGGCTAAGAATAGTCCTAGAACAATACTGAATAGCAGATATGAATCAGATATAAAATTCTTTGATTACCCCTCCTCAATAGTACTAACTTCTAAGTGGTACTGGGAGCCATGCTTACCAAGAGTATACTTTTGCCAAATCGACCGAGTATTAACTCTTTTTGAGTACTACGTTAAAGTACCCTTGAGTTAATAAGCTAACGTCGATACCGAAGGTAAGGGTATCACTAAGTGATTCCACTCGAAGTACTGACATAGAAAAGCACGAGAAATTCAACTACCTAATTTCCGTCCCCTGGTAATTCCCTTTATAGAGGACTATTCATGTACGAAACCGTCCTTTGACCGACCTTTGACCATTCAAATACGCCTGCCGTTGCCTCTAAGGTATACCTGACAGCTACCTAGGTAGACAAGCAGCATCGTCTATCTTTCATAACACCGACCTTCACATACAAAAAAATCCCCAAGTCGAGAAATCATTACTTCTAGTTATAGTAAGCCTTACAGCACCTACTTTATAACAGCAGGTCCGCACGTGAGGCAGATTTCCAGATCGTCTGTTGATCGACTACTGATATATTCGGCCTTTAAAACTCGACACTAGTAGTACCGCTACCTATACAAAGAGCTAGAATTACTCAATAGGTACATAGTGACGAGAGGTTATGGAAGGTCACATAGTTAGAAGAAGCCGAGTCAGAAGGTACCTACCCAGTTGTCATCTACAAGTAACGCGGTACGGTCACGGGCCAGTAACGGCGCTATGTATCCAAGGTGTATTCCACTCTACTTGTTTTATTTACTTCTTACATACACACCTTGCGTCTCTTGTCGTTACAGATTCAAGGAGAGCTATATTACATGTCGTTCATCACTAGAAGAATATATCACTATCGAACGTTTAAACCAAGGACCTGTAGAAGTATCTTTTAAATCTCCAGCGAGCTGTCACAATGCTCAAAATGTGAGTCTATTAATCGAGTCGAAAGCTATAGAGAATGATTGGTATTCATTTCATTTCCTACAACATGGTGAGTCCAGCATAGGGATTAAGACCCCGAGGAACACGACACGATACGATACCCATCCGACAGGCGCTTGGGATCGCGGAGCACGAATCACCGTCTCTTTCGTGGAATTTGGATGTTGTTCAAAGATCCAGCAAGTGAACAAGTAAGGCAAGCATCGAAGCGTCGAAGGTAAGATTAGGTAGATGGAAGTGAGGTAGGAGTGAGGAAAGAACAAAGGAAAGAAGTAGATAACTCTTCCTCATCTTGAAAGAGAGATATTGCATTCACATGTTTAGAAACACTTCCTTCGGTAGGTGGGTAGAGTAGACATCTCTATCTCTGCCTCTCTCGACTCACCGCCAAGGTACTATCCAAACTAAGCCAGACTCTAAAGAAGAGAAGTGAAACCGATACTGTACTCCGAAGACAGAGTTTAGCGATAGCACACGAATGAGTGCTTGAGAGAAGAAGAATACGAGCGAGGTCCGATTAAGGCTAGTCGAGACAAGTAGAGGTAAAGTCAAGGCAGGTTAAGTCAATTTTTACAACGAGCTGTCGAGCGCCGAGACAAGACAGCACACATGAGATCAATGGAACCGACGGGAAGGCTTCAGGTTGTTCACTAACTATTACACATTATCATATTTATCATTTATATGACACATGAAATACACACACAGGCGTCTCCTCGTCTCGTATACTCTACCTTGCGGAAAAGCAGACTATCAAACCTTCATCGACAGCAGTCAACTCAAGTAATCAAGTGACACGCTCAGGATCAGGATCAGATGACATGTACATCTCTCAATCGGGACTCCAATACATCTTCACTCCTCGTGCGTTTCGTTGCTTTACTTTCATGTTTCCAATCAAAGTTCTTAACTGATCGCATTATGTATATCACTCCGTCCGAGGCACGCGTAGTTTATATCCCTAAAAGGATAGAATCCAACCCCTCTGGACCCCTAACGCTACTCGACAAAAAAATAAGGAGGTATTTGTAGGTTTAAATGACGTACTAGACACGAAATCAGCTCTGCGTCTCGGTAAGCTTCGGGGACTGGGGGGGGGACACCCACGGGAATAAACAAATACGGAACCAATCTCTCATACTCCGTCCAACTCTCTCCGTACTTCTCCTTACACCTCTGAATATCCCTGTAGGCCCGGTGCACAATCATACAACAAAAGAACACCGGGTAAAACCAGGGAAACGGGCTATGCAACCCACAAATTGCACCCCAAGTCAGAGCAAAAAACGCATCACACGTGTAATGAATCTTGCGCGCATACCCATACCAGCCGTCTACGAGGATGGAGTCACCGGAGGCAGTCTTGATGACGCGTGGGTTGGTGACGGCTTGCCATGGGAGTTGGGGAAAGGTTTTACGTTCGCTTAGTGTACCGCGTTCGGAGGAGCGGAAACGGTTCTTTTGAGAGTTGGTCGTGTCCCATACCCAGTACATGAAGAGATAAGATGTGAAAAGCGCGATCAACAAAGGAGTTCGGAGACCGGGAGGGTAATTAAGGTGGATGGTGTCAAGGTGATTGGCGAGGTAGATGGTACAGTGGCAGTAAGATAATGGGACGCCGGCAAGGTTCCAGAAGATGAGCATGAAACCCCATTTCTCGTAGTACATGTCCCTGAGAATCACCAAATCAGCTGTTGTTGTTGCGCGAGAAGAAACAGGGGAGACCGTACCAAGTCATAGGAATTGATTCCTCTCCCTTCGAACAAGCATTCGCATACAAAAAGTGCGCCATAATCAGAAACCAAACCTCGGCGCTTACATATCCAAGCTGCTCATACTGTCTCGCGGCAGCCGCACAACTCAGACCAAAAAGGATATACCAAGGGATTCTAACCTCAAAGAACATCTTGAAATCCAGGATCCCAAACATTCTCGGATTCAACTCTGCTCCCATGAAGAAATCGTAAATATGGTAGCCGGTCATGCGATGTTGTGCGCCTCGGGCAAGGGCGGAGAAGTAAGCAACGATAGATACCAAGAAGCCAGAGATAATTGCAACGGACATGATAGGTCCGAATTCGTCGAGGATGGTGTAAAGTTTGAAAAGCCCGGTAAGATGTAATGCAGCCACGATGAGGATAGTCGTGTAGAAAGACCACATCCCCGAACAATAGTACCTCAGCTGCTTCCCTCCCTCGAACGGCAAAGGTTTGCCATATGTCCAGACACCAGGAAGGAGACAATAAAAAGCACCTTCGACGATGAAGAAAGTCCAATAGATCGCCCATGCGTACGCGGATGGGAACGCGTGCTCATAGACCAGGTTTCCCATGTGTCTGAAAAACTCGCCCATCGATTCGCCTTCCGCACGATGTGGGAATCTCCCCTCGTAGAACGTGGCCCCGATCCACATATAGTACATGAGCAGCGGGAAACCGATCATCATGGCCGTGACACCAAAGGAGCCCCCAAAGTCGAAAGTGCCGGAATAGTCGATCTTGGGATCTTTGCCTTCTTCCCATCCATCAATTATTGCTTTCGCGTCATCTGCCTTCTTCGCTGCTCCATTTCCAACGCTGCTGGCACCTCCATTCGTCTTGCCATCGATAGTCCCGTATCCATTGGTCGCAGCACCATTAGTATGTCCATTGCCGTTCATCGTAGCGTCGCCTTTCGTCACGCCGACTTTCTGACTTGGTGTTCTGGATCTCGTTCTCGTTGACGGAGCCCGTCCAGTATTTGAAGTAGTAGATTCGGTCGCAGAAGTCGAGTCGTCCGCCTCGTCTTCGGTTCCTCCTTCAGGAGCTTGGGATTTACGACGGTTGTACGGTCTGCGGGCGCGCGGCGTCTCAACGAAACCGAGATGTTCC
Organism: Rhynchosporium agropyri; assembly: GCA_900074905.1. Taxonomy (NCBI): domain Eukaryota; kingdom Fungi; phylum Ascomycota; class Leotiomycetes; order Helotiales; family Ploettnerulaceae; genus Rhynchosporium; species Rhynchosporium agropyri. Next base: position 51,009 of record FJUX01000143.1, on the reverse strand, counting down.
GTCTTCCTATCGCCATTTTTTCATTAGTGAGGTTTCATTCCAAGTCGAGATGTGGGATCCGCATCGAGATAGACATGCATGGTCGGGAGAGCTGAGTGAGAGGTGGTGCAAAGGGGATAGACGCGGTGGAACTGTACCCATGGGTACGTACTTGGGGGTCTGGCGCAACGAGTACCTTTCCGCCATCTTTACCACTGGGATGCGCAATCCCTCCTTTATATCTCCAGATAGGCAACGGAAAGGGCGGTCGCAGAGGAATTAAGAGAGAGTGCACAGGATGGGAAGCAAGGGTTCAGCGGAAACTCTGTCTGTATATGCGATGGGTAGAGCAAAGCAAAGACAGGGAGGGAGGGAGGTAGGGAATGAGAGGAAGCCGCGCTCTCCAGATAGATGCCCGATGCCCGATGCCCAATGTCCAATCCAATGTCCAGATCGTGGGCGTGGCGTGGCGTGGCGTGGCAATGAGGGAGGGGTGGGTATTGCTCGTGGGAAGTCGTGGCATCAACACTCGCTCGCTCGCTCATCCCCTTCCTTGCTTGTACTGTACTTCGTGCTCGTGCTCGTGCTCGCACTTTTTAGGTTCTGCCGCGGGTCCTGGTCTTTCGGAAAGAAAATTAAGATTACCCGGCAGGAGCACCCTCGCCTCTCTCCCTCCCCTGCAGATCAACAAATCAACAAATCAACAAATCAACCAATCTTCACTGGCCCTTCCCGAGCCACTCACCCACCACTCACCACTCACCACTCACTGCGCGGCCTCCGCGGGCACCGAAATAACATGACTTGTACTGTACTAGGAAAGGGGGCGTTGCCATATGGCAACACGGTTGCGTCAGAATTATTCCAAGCGGAAAGTCCTCTCTCTCAATGCAAAAGATCACGAGAATGCAAATATTCGGAGATATCTCCGATTTCAATAGTCGTACAATTGCAGTATCAGGGGACCTTTCGATCCCAGAGCAGTTTATCGCGAGGTCTGAAACAAAATCGTATGATCTCACCATTTCGCGAAATCATGTTGTGGTTGTGGTTGTGGTTGTGTTTGTATCACTGAGGCGGTTGCGGAACCTCCAGCTGGGACGGATGCCATGCAGCTCGCTTGATTTGGTGGGTGGGTGGGTGTGTGTGTGTGGGTTAATTCTTGTAGGTATATTGTCTGTCGCTTGAAACATGTTGTACACAGGAACTTCTTCATCTCAGGTCCTGAAGCGCGAACGGCAAGTGTATGTACAAAAGGAAGTCTTGTCGAATGGAGCAGGTCTACATTGATATGCGCTTTATTGTATCATTGTGCTGTGCTGCTCTACGGCAAGTAGGTATGCTAAGGTAAAGTACCGTAGTACCGTTGCAACACAAGTATAGTACATCGAAGAAAGCTTGCCCCCCTCCCACCACCCATCACATTACATACCTACACGGCATGCCGGCTTCACTTTTAGACACCACCCATCAGTCGTTCCAGTTGCGCCGTTACGCTCGCTCATACCAAGACGGAGGATCGAAGAAACTCCGAGACTTGATATACACAGGATTTCCAGCTTCCAATGACTCCACCAAAGGCAGGATTGAACGGATAGCTTCCACTGGCAGTCCGACGTACTCAAAATGCAGACTCCATTGTCTTAAAACACCCAGCCGCTTCCTTGCCACCTTAGATCTTCTGATAAAACAACATGTAGGCCACCTTGTTGTCCTTGACCGAGAATTTGTCGGCCTTGGCCTTGGGTGTCGAAGTCCCATTAGCGACCGCCGACCACTTCTTCCCAGTCCCACTGGCCTGCTTCCATCCATCTTGATCCTCCTCCTCTTGCCCATCGATTGCAGCAAATCCGTTGGTTGGAACGTCCTTCTTATGGGCATCAAGAGCAGCTGCAAGGACCTTGGGATCTTCTTCGCTTCCGCCCTCAGCCACCTCCTCACTTCTCACCCGTCGGATCACAATATCGTCCAGTCTAATCCATTCCTTGCCGTCTTGTCGACGAACATCGACCGTGTAGTGGCCGCCGCTGGCGTTCTTGCCGTGGTGGTAAACTGCAGCGATGAGGCGGTACTTGGGTAGACCGGTGTGAGTGTACGCAGCACGCTGTTGGCGAGGGAAGACTTCCTTGGGAATCTCCAACTCCAATGGGTATCCCACCTTCTTCCAGATCTTCTGGGTTCCTCCAGCGTTGTCGTATTGGAATCGCTTCAAGTGAAGAATAAGAACAGGCGGGAGAGTCTCGATGAAGACCTGCTTGGTAGCAGTCACATTTGGACCCTTAGGAGACTTAAAGTCGCCGTGTAGAACTTCGGAGCGCGTAAGACCTTTGAGGGCATCGACAATGTTGTTGACGTGAGGGGCGCCGATGTCTAATTGGAGTGGTTGGTATGGCTCGAGGGTGACAGAGTCCTTGAGACCTGGCACTCTCAACTCGGATCTCAGGTTACCACCGAAGATTTTGGTGAGAGGAGATCCAGTAGCGATGGTTCCTGAGGAGCGGGTAACGGCTGCCTTCTGCTTAGGTCCAACTTCCAACCATCCATTTTCCTTTCCTGCAACCGACCCGGGAGCACTGCCAAGCTCACTGACTGGTGAAGAAGGACCATTTGGCGGTGTCACAATCGCTGAAGTGTTGTTGGAAGAGCTGTTACGCATGACGTAAACGCATTCATCATGAAGACCTTCGAGGAGGAAGCCCAAGAACTCCTCGGCGTCCTGTTGGTGGCCACGCTGTCGAGGTCAGTATCCCGCTCAAGTATAAAAGTGGGGAAGCTTACTCTCATGCTGGAGAATCTTGGTAGGCGGTTGATGACATTATACACAAAGTCTGGGGTAAATGAATCACCATATTGCTCAAGGTCACCCTCCTTGAGCCTTCGCTTTAGCTGGTCGACTGATACCGCTGAATCGATGACTGAATATTCTTGCTTGAATAAGATCCTAGAGCTGTCAGCCTGACTAGAACATAACTTTTGGTGTACTTACAGGGCATCTATTAATGGCGTCTCACTCTTGAAACTGTGTGCTGCCCGTTTGCTAACCTGGTCCAAGAAGCTGAAGAAAGGCGTGCAGAAAATAAGGACTTGTAAAACCTGTAAACTTGTCAGTGATACATCCCAGGAACATCACGTTAAACGTACGGAATTCATATAGCACATATTGCCAGTATTGACCAATCCGCGAGGCTTCAGGAAGGCAACCTTGGAATCATTATTTACAGCATTGAAAGATCTCAAAGCTTCAGCAAGAGACTCAGCATTACTTTTCATGACAGCCGGTGGTGGACTGTTCAGTCCAGATTCGCTCAGAGAGGCATTCGATCCAGCTGCGGCAGGGTTAAAGAGACCAGCCCATAGCTTTGGTTTCGACCAGGCCTTTGGTGCTGGTCCTGCTTCTCTGACCTCTTCCGTCTCTGTTGAACCGGATTTAGCTTCGACCACACTTGTCTCAGCCGCTACAGATGTCTCAGGCTGCCCAACTTCCTTTTTCTCTGGAGTTGTCTTGGTATCGTGGAGAACAATCCTGGGAATAGCAGGTACGATAACGCCATTTGCTTTCTGCTTGGAAGGAACCGGTGTTGTTTCTCCTGTCACAGAAGCTGGCGTTTGCTGTGATGATGGAGTTGTCGGGTTCGTAGAATTATCTTCAGATGCATGGTGGCTTATCGGGGTTTCGGATCTTGCCGTGGCCTCTTCTTCGACTTGCTTGAACTCGCTTGCTTCTTCGTCCCCAATCTTCTGCTCCGCCTTGTCCTCTGTCTCGGCCCCCGATACCTCTGACCTTTTCTCCCCACGTGCTTCGGAAGTCGGTGTTGACAAATCTGCTTTAGGTACGGCTTTGCGCTTTCTTCGAGCTTTTCTTGCAGGCCACGAGAGTTCGGATCCAGGTGTGTACCAAGGCAACTAGAATGAGTTAGTCATCGCCCCAATCATATGCGCGAGAAACTTACCGGAGCTCGAAAATTTGAGCGAGGGGTCTGTTCCTGTGCTGGTGGAGATGGGGTTGTGCTCAAGACTGTCTGTGGTGTAGGTGGTGTCATGGGAACTGGGATTGTATGCGTAGATTGCGTGGATGATGGTGCTTGTGGGGGAGGAGGCTGATAAGGTACAGATACAGCAATAGGCACAGCAGGAGACTGTTGTGTTCGTGTATATGGCTGTTGCTGTGGGATTGGGGCAGGTGTATAATGCTGCTGCGTAGCTGGGGGAGGAGATCGCACATACGGGGGAGGAGCGAATTGCTGGTATTGGTGAGGCGGAAGAGCATTGTAATATTGCTGGGGCATAGGTTGCGCATAGTACCCGGAGCCATATGGCTGCTGCATGTAGTTTGGGTACATTTGCTGAGGATATGGCTGATATTGCTGCTGGTGCTGGTGCTGATTATGATGCTGTTGGTATTGATTGTGAGGCCGTCTCCTGCCCATATCCGGTGGCATACCTTGCCCTGCCGGCTGATGATGACGGCCCCCGTTGTTCATCATGCCGGCTTGGGAGAGATGATCTCCCAATTCGACCGTGATCAAGTCGAATTGGAGCCGCGCCTACGTACGAAGGTTGATCTGTCTTGGAGCTTGGGCTGGGAGACGTTCGCGAATGAGGTCAACACACGTAGTAGTAGTAGGGACACAGCGGCGAGAATTGAGGTCGAAACGTTACCGTTGGCAACAGAGGAACAAGCGAGGACCGGATTCAGGCTCGAAGGGAGTCTTTCTCGAGGACGGAGTCGTAGTTGAGGATCGTGCTTGGGGCTGAGGCACTGGTGTCGCGTGAAGGGCAGTTCAGGACAAATCCAAAATTATGAGATAACCGACAGCCGCGCCAAGCAAACTCGGGCTAGCAAAGGAAATCAGCTTATATGTATGAATGATGGTAGTCTTCCATTGTGTATTCCTGCACTATGACATGGTATCCACTTTCCAAGTTATCGATCGCGTTTGACGATATCTATAATATTTTTGTTTCAGACTTCTTCCTGCCTGGTTATTTATATATATTTATCTGATTAGTATTGAATTCTGCATACTGAAAGTCAGATAGGGATTCTTAAGGCAAGAGTAGGAACGAAAAAGTCATGTACCCCTACAAATCAACACTTTGTCAGGTACTCTCTACAACTATCTACAGAACTTAGGGATGACAGATCTGAGGGCTCTGTGTATATGGTAGGTAAACACACCTGAATGTAGGGTCAACGCCTCACAGGCTAGATATTACTTACCTGCGTGTGAATTACTTATATAAGTATCACACCCATCTAGACAGAATATATCAAGTTATCGGCCCACGCATCATACAGTCAGTATATGTACAAACTATGCAATACATACCTCATACCTACACACATACATACATAGGTAAGGTAAGGTAAGTAGATATATATTACAGCTTGCATCTGTAGTTCTTCGTTCGGCCTTTTCTCTGCTTTCTCTTTCGACACATGACGAATCATTCCGTCCTCCAGTTGCTATGTAGTTGTCTTATAGCCCGCTGATGTCCGGATGACAATTGAATCTAACAATTCCTGTACCTTATTCGCCTATCCATCAAAGCAAATCCCAAGACCCTTCAATGCTTCATGTAGTCAAGTCAAGATAAGAGTCCTAAGATACCTTCGCAGCATACCTATTGATTTATGCTGATGGACGAGAGCGTGCATTGAAGGGCAGTCCAGTGCAGTTCCACAGTCAGTCAAGTCAGTCAGTCAGTCAGTCTGCCGAAGACTAGCGTGAAATGTGCCTGCGCCTGCAACATCTCGCCCCTCCCCTCCCCTCCCCTCTCCTCGCAGGTTGGTATGTACGATAGAGGAGTGACAGTGAGTGACAGTGACAGTGACCTCGACCTCTGTGAGGTGGTGACTCCCGTCCCCCCACTAAAACTACATCAGCGCCTTGGGCGTCGATCCCGCCCATTCATCATCGTATCAACAGCTTCAACTTAATCTGACTTTCACATTCATCTCCTCATCTCCTCTCCTCTTCTCCTTTATCCTCTTCCTCCTCATCCAGCGGATTGGTTGGTAGTCGCTGATGATCACGAACCTGGAACGTTGAATCGTCTTGGTCTCGAGAAGCAACTACACATCCTGGATCGTGCTGGGCAGAGAAGATAAAAAGGGAAGGGTCTGCGTCCAGGATCTCTTTATACGGCTTCATTGTCTGTATAAGCCATCGAACCTGCCTGGAACCAACAATGAATCCTGCGCTCCAAAACACGTCTTCATCTGGAGGCAAATCGCTCAACATCTCCTCTTCGCACTCCCCCACTCAGCAGCAGAATCAAACACCCTCTGCCGGCTGCGAGTCTGGTTCCCGAAGATCTACGAGTAGTGCTATACCTATCAACGCGTCTCCTCGGAATATCCAGGGCCACAAGAAGCAACATAAGAGTTCCAGGAAACCAAGGCTCGCGGGTGCGGACGAGGATGCTATGGCAGAATCCGTACGGTGTCCTCCGTTCTTTGAGAGGCTTATGCTAACAGAAAAAGGGAGTCATGCGGAGTCAAAATAGCCGTCGTGGTCAAACTTCGATTACCCATCTGATGAACATCACCCTTCCTCCTCGACCACAAGACTACCGGAATACCATCACCAGAGGCTCACGACGGGCCAATGTCTACGGAATTGGCTCGGGTCATCATTCCAGCGACAAAGCAAGGTAAGGATACCACGTTCGCTATCTGGTTGCATGCTAATCGTCTAGATACATCCATGCAAATTACAGATTCATCGTCAGACCAAATGGAGAGTATAAGCAACAAGCGATTAATGCCGATCAACATCTCGACTGGAACGATGTGCTTCAAATCTTGGCTTCAGCGGTGTCACAGGAGGCGTCGTGCCCCATCTGTCTCTCCCACCCCGTGGCTCCACGAATGGCGAAATGCGGCCACATCTTTTGCCTTCCTTGCCTCATCCGATATATGCACTCCTCTGACGATGCAAACCCGTTGCCGGAAAAGAAAGCTCGATGGAAGAAATGCCCAATTTGCTGGGACACAATTTTTAGCTCGGAAACTAGACCTGTAAGGTGGTATACTGGACAAGAGAGCCCTTGCCCGCGTGAAGGCGACGATGTTGTTCTACGATTGGTCATGCGTCAACCTGGAAGTACTTTAGCCTTACCAAGAGATGGAGCCGAGGCACTACCCAGGTCAGAGGATATCCCATGGTATTTTGCTGCGGAGGTCACGGATTATGCTAGAATTATGAAGGGCAGCGAGGAGTACATGCTGGAGCAGTACGATGGGGAAATTCACGACCTTCAACAACAAGAGAACGAGGATGAGTTGATGTTTGGTGAGGAGCCAGAATGGACGAGGAAGGCTGTGAATGCGGTCAGAGAAGCGAAGGAAAAGGTCGAGGGAATTGGCCATCCACCGGCTATCGCCAAGCAGCCAGCCGAGAAGAAATCGAAGAAACAGCCAATCCAGTTTACCGTGATGGATGAAAACGCCCCGGAGATGTTCTTTGTTCATAATGCCTCGACCTCAGGCTTGAATCTTTCAGATGACATTTCTACTCTCGCGGAAATCCAACCGAGTGGTGAGAGCACTGGTCTGCCGGCGACTCAACCAGAGCCTCATCCTCACCTAGAACTGAAGCACCAACGTCCAAACCAAAGCGAGTCTCACCACCCCGATGCTCCCTATTACTTCTATCAAGCCCTCCTACACTACTACCTCGCCCCTCTCGACATCCGCATCCTCAAATCGGCATTCGGTAACTTCTCCTCTTTCCCCTCAACTCTCCTCCCACGCGTGGAACGCGTATCAACCGGCCACATCATGGATTACGAATTACGAAAACGAACGAAATACCTCTCCCACCTGCCTGACGGATGCGAAGTTGGCTTCTTGGAATGTAACTGGACGGATGTCGTCTCACCAGAAATTCTTTTCCAGTTCAAAGACGAGATCGAGAAGCGTAGAAAGCGCAATCGGGACAAAGAGACCCGAGAAGAGAGAGATAGAGCGAGAGCCGAGAAAGCGGAGGATGACGCGAGATGGGCGAATGCGAGAAGGAAACGACCCAGCATCGAACCAGACACGATTGCTTCTCATGCGTTTGTAGATGTGGCGTCTTCGAGTTTTGATGTTGATGCGAGTAATTCTTCGCCGCCATGGCCTACCCGTCAAGGCTCCTCATTCGGTCCTCTCGCATCTCCATCCACTTCTCCAACTGCACCTCGCACAGTTTGGGGAACTGCTTTAGTAGCTCCCGCATCTCCAGAGACAAACGCTCAGCGCATGGAGAACGAAGGCGATGATGGATGGTTATCGTCTTGGGAGCAGGAATTGAGGGCAGAGAATGCGGAGGAGGAGCTCGTGAGGCAGGTTCAAGCTGCCTCATTAGATGGCCCCGAGACTCCGAAGCAAGGGACGCAGGGGAAGGGAAAGAAGAAGAAGAAGATGATCACGTTGATGAGTACGACTGCTAGACGAGCTGCTTGATTTACTTGAGGTTTTGCACATGAAGTAGCGAGTGGAGGGTTTGATTTGGCTTGGCGTCACAGGACGCACGTTATAGCGAGTTGTAGATAAACAATACACAGAATACGGCATCCGGCATTAACGTACCTGACTCCGTCGAGTACTTGCATAGCTGAAGAGATGTAATCATCTAACTTGTTTGATATCAAGCTCCGTACCGGTCTTTTCCATCAGCTGCTTAAAGATCGGTCCAGATACAACACAAAGAAATGCCTCATCTGCAATATAATCAAGACGACTTCGCTATACTGCCATCTCAAGAACACCCTGGGTAGTCAATCACCACTCTTCACCCCTACCCAGCATTGAAAATGAAGTCTATCTCTTTGCCGTATACATAAACATTCTATCTATCGCCGTATCACTTCCTCATGCACCAGAAAGAAACAAAGTTCGAGTAAGCTAAGGTGTTTGTTTCCATTTGGAGGCTCGCGCGGATCAGATCAGGTCAGAGTGACTAATATGGAGAGAGCCAGCCATCCGAGAAGTCGGAAGCCTGCTACCTGCTTATCATTATTATGTATGAAATCCGCATTTCGGATAATTGAGTTGGAGTTGGAGTTGAAGTTGAAGTTGAAGCTATCTAGGTACCTGAAGTGATTTAAGCAGTTCTTTTTTTGATTCATGGAATAGAATGGATCCTGCTGGCGGGAAGGGGGGGCGAGGGTGAGGAATTTCCGAGCTATGGAGTGCAAGGCGGGCTGTGCATGATATACTAGATATTATACATTTTGTACTCTTGGTTCTAGCTATCTTGTAAGTTTTCATATGTCTTGATGGTAAGGCGTACAGTATGACTTGCGTAAATTATCTGGGTCTCGCTCATCCTGCGATAAATCTCGGGGGGGGATAACATGGAAGTAACATTTCGGTGTACCTGTTTTCGCAACTCAATGAACTCAGCATCGAATACAGCAACGTGATGTCTTGTAGGGTCAATTTGTGGACTGGAACATTATAGGTCAGTGTTCATTGAGCGAACATGCTGGCAATCATAATGATTGTCTGTTTATTTGACAAACAGATGGCTGCCGCAGGTTGATGTAGATATACAGCGACGATACGTGGCGAGGTACATCCCAAACATCATTTCGGCTTTCTGTACTACATAATCTCAAGAGCGCGAGTGATGAAATAATATCTTGCTTCATGCTATCTATCTACTTGGTCGGGATAATAGAAAAGATCTTCGTCCTCTCTTCCCACTAGATCCACGAACGTCGACAGCTCATGAAGTGTTTGCAGAGGGTATGAGGTCTTCAAGATAAGAGATTCGCATGACTAAACTTTGCTGAGAATCATCGCTCTTAAGTCAAGCAGAAATGACTTGGCACAAGCAGGTAAAGAGGGCGAGAAGGCGCGAGTACGTTCTAGGTCATAGAAGGAGGCTTTTGGAGCTATATGAGGCTGCTTCGCAATGTAATCTTATCACTCGGAGTAGGATTCCTACATAGTTTCACTTCCAGCGGCCTGCCTCTTCTGCAGGTCATGAAGAATTCGAAGAAGGTGACGCGTTGGGAAACTCTATCTATGGAAACCTAGGAAGCGTTTGAGTTTCTCGACGGTCCGGACCTGGACCGCTTGCGAACGATAAATTCCACGAGAACAATACGCCATTTAAGACAAATCAATGCTCCTCCCAGTTCTGCCATCCTTCTGAGCCCATTGAAATGGAGAGCTACAGTCTCTGTGTTCCCGTTCAGATTCTGCATTATCATCTCATTCTCACACCAGGATAACAAGAATGGCTAATGTGTTGAAGTTCACCTCCATGTTTGCCGTTGAAACGACAGTTGCGATCGTTGAATCCGAGATCCGCAATTTCGTGGGTTACAGCTGAAAATGGCTTCATAAGACAGTGAATGCTTTTAGGTGATCTATTGCCACTCTGATCGTCAAATCTCGCTACAGAGTACTAGAGCGCCATGTATGGCCTCGCCGCCTTATCGATCTAATCGACAAACAGTATCCATGACCTGGATCGGTGTGAGCTAAGGCACCTCTGATAGAAGGCATATCTCTTGACTCAGTATCCCTAGTCTAGGCATAAGAAAACTATGCAAATCAGTCCAGCAAGGGAAATAGAAAGTGAGGTAAGGTACTGGTATGAAGGAGTTTCAGTGCCATAGGGGAAGTTGAGATCGGCAAGAAGTTCTATGCTTTCAGATCAGCATCGAGAAATGCCAGAGACGCAGTGCTCTTATATCAAGGAAAGCGGAACTATCCACCGACCTTCCGATCTCTTCAATGGCTGCTGGGTCTGATGATGGCTTTGTTGATAACTCTACAGCCAGGGACTCCTCAAGTGTAGTCGGGGCGCTAGACTCTGACGAAAACAGGTGATGAGCTTCATTTTGAGTCTTGGACTTATGCCGGTGTACAAGTTAAACAGGTATCGCCATAGAGAGTTGCCTTGTCCTTGTGCTATGTGCTTCCGGTTCTATTTCTTTGCGTGGGATCGAACCGTTTTGCTGTTTGACGGGCGCCATTTTGAGGACTACCAGTAACATTGACAAACGTGAGGTCGGTGACCATCTCAGCTCAACAGCAGGGGGCCAGAATCCGTGTTACATTGCAATCATCCAAAAAGTTTATTATCTCAGATCAGCAGATCAGATCGGAGGGATGAATGATGAAGCCAAAGATGGCACTCAGCCTCCTTGAATGCCACCAGCGCCTACCGACATTCTAGCCCCAAAGACACATGTCTGGCCAAAGGTCTAGTTGTTTACCACATTGGAAACCTCGACTCATCTCGCAAGGCGAAGAATATATTTGGACTTGCTTTTTGTCCTCTGTTCCCACCTTGTGATCCCATCATCCCAAAGAGCCCTGAGTGCGATAGACATAATGTGCAGTGATTCTTGGAGAAATGGCTAACTGCAGATGAAAGATACACAACTCAAGTAGACATTGTCAATACTTTCCCGTAGAGATGTTAAACTACAATTCAGAACATGTAATCGAAAATCGAGAATTACGCCTCTGTATTCAGAGTTCGAAATCGGCAAGAAGTACGTACCAGTGGTATCAATTTACTCGCTTGCAAACTCGAAAATATGCAAGCGAGTCTACAAAAGATAGACATTACAGTAACGACAACAACTAATTTTAACAGGTTCTTGGGTCAACTATGATTTCGTTCGATGTGAAAGATAAAGTACACGTGGGTTCCGTTTTTCCGCCTGTGTTACAGATGCCGCCGCACGTCACAAATGTTCTTGGTAGCCAAGTGGCGTACAAAATCCGATCATGTTCAGCTAATGAATGAGCTCGGTGAAGCCAAGAACTTCCTACTGGATTTACAATCGTCTTACTGCTAGTGAATGAGGCCGCGGAGGAGGAACCTTAAACTTGCAGATTTATGATGAGGTGAATTTGTACAGCGTCGGGTGGTAGCTCTAATGCCGAGGCTGCAATTACACGGACTGACCTATCATAAGTCCGGCCGCTATGGGATGTACGGTGTATACGCCTTAGACAGGGGTATTCGAATGACACGGAATGATCAAATGACGGTCAAAGGACGGTTCCGGGTCTGAATCGTATGAGACAAAAAGAATCACAAGGGAACGGTTGTTTAATAGTACTAGAGGATAGAGCCTCCTCATGTCTTCCTAATCTGTTTCTTAGAGCAAAAAGACCTAGTAATTAGTCAAGACTCGGTGTCGATACTTGCCTATTAATTCAACGTAGTCCTTGAAGAAGTTAATATTCGGTCCATTTACAATAGTAAAAGTGTTCTCTAAATAGGCGTAGTAATTAGTATACGCTAAGGTAGTCGAAAGGGGGCTGTTGAAAAGAAATTCATCGCTGCCCGGGTCTGCTATTCAGTATTATTCCTATGTTGCTCTTGAAAAATTCCCTATCAAGAACATTCGTACTCTATACATGTACAGCGGTGAAGTATAATTAGTTAGCAGTTACTACCACTTGTGGTAAAGTCACTAAACCCCCTGCCAATCGTACTAACAATAATTAGCCGCTACACCCCCGCAGAACCATCAGAGACCCGTCCCTGGTGATTCCCTATTCTTACCTGCATTTTGCCTCTGCGCTTCATCTGTAAATCCGAAAATCCTATAACAGGCCTTGACATCCCACTATCTCAAATCCGCCAGTTTGCAACATTAACGAGCACCTACCACTCAACTAAAAGTCTCGAACGCCCGCTCAAGCTACAAGTCGCACTCACCTTGAAGTCCATAAATCTCCATCAAACCGAAATCTCCGGGGTCTTTCAATTTCCGACAACAGACATGCGTGTCTCTTACTTCATGCTTCCGCTCATCGCGACTGCCCATGAGATCCCTGGACTGTACACGAAGTGTGCTGCCACAGACGAAATAATGTCCACACCCTCATTCGGGACAAAAGGCGCAGTCCTCACCGTATGCGCTCAAAGTACCATCCAAGGCTCTCCATCAGAGATTTACAATGTTCTGATCGACTTTCCCCGGTATCATGAGTGGAACACATTCGTCTACGAGGTTCAAGACTTACCTTCAAACGTGACTTCAGCCGAGGACGTTTACGTTGGGATGCCAATGACGTTTCGAACATTTGGTTTGGTGCCAGTCACCAACAGCACCTCATATGAGGTGGTTTCCTACTTGGAGCCAGACTATGAAACGCCTTTTTCTGCGTGGGGGACCGATTATGGGATGGGTTTGGCAGGTCTTCAGGCTGAGCATGTCAATGTTTTGCGGGATCTGGGAAACGGAATGACTGAATATGTTAGTTGGGAAACGTTTTATGGGGCTGGAGCTACGGCTGTGCTGCCACTCAAGGATGCACTCGTAACTCAATTTGAGAAGCAGGGTCAAGATTTGAAGACGAGGGTTGAAGGAATGGATTGAAGCATGTTGGAGGTGTGCCGGCGGTGCGTGGACATTATTTTGGGATTCGGTGATGGACTGATGAAAGCGGCGAAAAGTCTGAAGGATACTTATTGTCTCCAATCTGAGATTCATCATATTTTGGTAGAGATACAGGGCTTCAGTGAGGTATTTTGTAATCACCTCAAATCCGTCTCGGATTGTTCGCCAAGCTGCGAAATCCGACCGTGACCTACGAGGCTACGACAGAACATAGCCATTTCGGTGACCGAGACTCCAAGTGGGTGGGCGAGCTTGTATGTTTTCGTCCGATTACCTTTTCTATTTCAAGTAAGTTTCGGCTCTCTCACTACCTTCCGTACCTAATTTGCTTTTCAAATTGTGATTCGGATCATGATCACATCAGATCATCAAAGTTGGCCCAATGAGAACTCCCATGACGAGTTAAACTTGAAATAGAACTTGGTGGAGATCACTAAAAGCAGTCATGCAATAAATACAATCCTCAACGGAGATATAGGCACTTCGAAAGATTGTGATCGTTTGAATGACTTTTAATGGTTCATCCGAAGGCCAAGCGAGCGAGCGTTACTAGCGCGGACTCCTATTCTCAATATCCACATCATCAACACGACGACGACGACGACAGGGAAGGTGCAAGGAGATCATAGACACTTTTAGTTGTTTCTTCCCGTACTGCGGCTACACAATTCATATCGCTAGCGCAGATGCGACATCGAGCTAAGAAGTAAACAATCTTTCAGCCTTAAAATAGATTTAGCCACGATCGCCAGTAAAAGTGAGGCGCAGTCAATCATCAACATTCCAGACTGGAACCACCTCACGGCAGAGCGAATACCAGATCTCGACTGCCATCACTACTCGATCTCCACACACTCATTTATTTCATCGCGTACACGGTTATGGCTCCAATAAAAACAGCACAGTGGTTCGTCAATGCGAAGTCGCTCTCAAGAGGACTCTACCACGCCAGACGCGCTGTTATTGCAGCAGGTCCAGACCTCACGAGGCTCTCAGCTCATCACCTTCAACGCCGGGCTTTGACCGTCAACAGCACGCAGAAAGTCACGTTAGGAGTTATTGCTGCATACACAGTCGCTATCGCACTGCTATGGAATTTACCCTACATTCGCTGGTCACTCTGGCCTTTCAAGGTGAGCCAGATACACAAAGTCACATGACACGACAAGCTAACCGTTTTAGATGCTTGTAATCGCTTTTCATGAATTCGGGCATGCTTTGGCAGCTTGCTGTACCGGAGGACGCGTCAAATCCATATCTCTTGACCCACGCGAGGGAGGTGTAACCCATATGTATGGCGGTATATCTGCCATTACGCTTCCGGCAGGATATCTGGGATCGTCTCTGATCGGTGCCCTACTCATCTTCTGCGGCTTCAATATTGTCGCTAGCAAAGTCGCAAGCATCGTGCTAGGTGTATGCTTCTTACTTACTCTGTGGTGGGCTCGGAAAGACTGGCTCACGATTGCGACGGTGCTCGCGGCAGTCGGTTTGCTCGTGGCCTGTTGGTTCATCAAGCACGCTGAACCTTTGAGATTCCTGGTTCTCTTCATCGGTGTTATGTCTGCTTTGTATTCTGTTTGGGATATTGTGAGTACTCCTATCATGTTTTGGTCGGTGCTTTGACTGACATCTAGCAGTGCGACGACCTCATCCTCCGCAAAGTCAATGAGTCAGACGCCAGTGTTTTTGCTCAACGGTACGGAGGATCCTCGCAATGCTGGGGCGTCATCTGGTCTATCTTTTCTCTTTGCTTCATGGCTGCAGGGATTGTAGCTGGTATTGCGGCATTCCCTGAGACTTTCAGCCAGCAAGAGGATGATTCAAAGAACTTTATTCCCACTTGAGCGAGCATAATCACTTTACATGATTGAACAACCGAGATCATCCAATTCGGGATACATTTTCAGTCCTCATCGCGGCGAGTGAGCAATAGGCCGTGCAGGCAACGTGGATTGGAATGGCCTGTGAACCACTAGGTGCGGGATACGGATGTGGGAATTGTTAGATACGAGTTTCCTTTGACTTATGATACCCCTGGATGATAATGAAATTGCTCTACTATGATTTGCAAGAGTTTGTGCCGTGCCTTTATTGTAGTTTGCAATAAAAAATCGATGAATCAAGGTTTCTTCAATTTGGTTGATTTTAATCGCGCCTGTGTTGATCGCACGAGCGGGACACAATATATTCACCAGTCTAGTCAAGAAAGCGTCAAGCTTTCTGGTACTACCTAGATGAAGTAATGGAACGACGAAAGTTCTGAGCCCTTCCGCACGTGTATCTCTGTCTCGACTGAACACCAATCTAGACATCTCTCCATGCTCTCCACAGGGGTGAACGCCAGCACCAGCATCGAGCAAATTTTACACTATTGAGAACTCTCGCGGAAACCTTTTGCTCATCGTACAAACGTGGCGGAAAGTTTTACATCAAGATAAAGAAAGATTCCGGCATTCCTACATGACTTCGGCACCGTTTGAGATTTTATGCACTGATCGAAATTCTTTACAACACATTCGAGTCTAACATAATTGATCCCTGCTGCATCAAATACTTGAATGGCAAAGGCGCCACTTTCAACGAGTCTTTGCCTTCATTCCTCGAACATGCGATGAAGCCTTTCATCAAGGCTCGGTCTTCTAGTATAGTAGTTGCAATGAGAATGGACGGGCCTGATGGGCTCTGTCGAATCGCTTGTTAGCTATTACTGCTTTTCTGAGCAACACCATTATGGGTGATCAGGCATCCAGCATGTGTTCCAACTGCGGCGAAATAGTGGAATCGATCATATTTTGTCTGTCCGGAATTAGGTAACGAGGGGTCTTTCCGTGCTCATTATGTAGAAGAAATGTAGCCTCTCATTATCGATCACTCCGGACGGGCCACTGGATAGAGTTGATGTGGAAGTAGGTAGATCCTGGATACTAGGATACCAATATCGTGTACCTAGAATGTATAGGATTCATCACTGATCAGGTGTATGGATAAATTGTGACAAACGCTTGTCACTACACTGCTTTTCGTGGCTTTGACGAATGGGCTGCCGTGATTTGGGAATACACTTCGACGAAAGAGAACCTAACACTTGCAGATTGCACGCATATCATATGTTTTTCAAGTGCGAAAGACGGATGAGACACACCATAGAAACTGAGCTCAAGCACAATCGTTAAACGATACTCATCTTCTTTGCTACACATTCAGCTAGTCTTCTACACGCCTAGCGACTTGAGGGATTCGACAAGATCTACGACACTCTTCTCAAGCCCCATGAACTCAATCCCCAAAATTTTCGTACTGTTCTCGTTACTGAACCCATACGGCCCCTCAGGTGGATACGTCCCACCACTTGCATTCTTATCCGGTAAGTTCTGCTCAAATTCCGGAAAGTCCTCTCTCAAAATATCCACAATCTCCTTATTACAAAAATGACTCGCCACAGTAAAGAATCTCTTTCCAGCAGCCCCATCAACCTCAAAAGCACGCACATGCGCAAGAGCAACATCGCGGACGTCGGCCCAGAGATAATTGCCAGTCTCAGGGATGACGGGACCTTTATATTTGCCCTGGATGAACTCTAGGAAGCGGATATTTGAGGTGTTGAGATTGGAGAGGGAGGAGATACAGCTGGTTGTTGGACCGACGACCAGCGGGGGACAGATGGTTGAGAGTGTGAATTTTGGGTTTTCGTCGTCGATGAATTTCCAGGCAGCTTTTTCGGCGAAGACTTTGCTACCTGTGGATCTTGAGTGAGTGTTTTGGAGAAGTGGAGAAGGATGGAATGTACCTCGATAGCCATTTCGAACATCCTTTAAGGCTGCTTCATAGCTCACGGGATTCCAGTCTGCTTCGGTGTATATTTGCTTTGGGTCGTTTGGCTTGATGCTATCTACAATCGATGCGATTGATGATGTGATCACTACCCTCTTCACAGTCGGTGCGTATGCTTTGATTGCTTTTAGGATACCTTAGAATCGTGTCAGAGGATTCTCTTGGGGAGGGAAGTTGGCTTCGCTTACTTGTTGTTCCGTGAAGAGCTGGGTCCAGAAGCTCGGATTTGATATCTTTGACATCGAAATAAAACTGGGTCATACCATCAGTCATTGAAGAACACAAGCCGGGCTTTCCTCCCTTGACTTACAGGAGAAGCCGTATGAATCACGACCTGGAAAGGAGGTTCTGACACTATCGCACGATCGAAAGCGCCCTCTTTCCCAACATCTTCAACGATCACAAAGTCAAGCTTCGAAGTCGGGATATTGGGATACAAATCCCGTAACCTCCTAATCTTCTCTTCAGATCTTACAGTCGTCACGACAGAGTGACCATGACCTAAAAGTATTCCGATAATGTGTGATGCGATGAAGCCGCTCCCACCTTCCGACATCAGTTTCTCCACCAATCATATCGTAGATGAGGGACTACGGACCTGTCAAAAGGACGCGAGACATCTGATGTGATGTTATGGTTACTGTCTCTTCAATTATGATATGCGATTCCATGAGAACTGAACAGAATGTGGTTTTATCTTTCTTAGTATAAGATATGGAGGGGATGTGGAGAAAATGAGATGAAGTTGCTGCTAATGATTAAGCGGGGCGTCGAGGTGTGCCACTCTTATGCTCGGGATAGATACAGGCGAGTATTGGCACATATCTACGCAAAATGCTGAAACATCTGATAGAGAACTGATAAATGAGTCCAGAAGTCGAGGATGAATAAAAAGACTCGAAACATCGGCAATACGAGAAATGGCAGGTTTCGTGTTGAAGGTGCGGTAGGGCTCAGGAACCAAATACGAAATGTCGCTTAGATGTCAACAATCCCCCGATAGAAGGGGCCGATTCAGTTCGTGTTCTGGAGAGGGTGGAGAAAAGTTGCATCATACTTCTGAATTCTGGAGGATGGATATTACACATGAATAGAACAGGTAGGGGCTATTCGAAGTTATGAGGAGAAATCCGGGAACGAATGTGTAGGTTTAGATTGTTACGAAAGTCATATTAGATAAATACTTGTTACTGCAAATTTCTAATCGAGGCCTCGCTTTACCAGTGACCACTGATGAAGTAACCTAGTCTCAGAATTATCACTTCATACATCAAAGTACAAGCTCTCGCAAACTCGTTATATTTCGAGGCCAGCTCGAAGGCATCCACTGATAGCGATATGAAAATATCTCAATCACTCCGAGAAATAAAATTATAGCTTGGTAAAGATATTCCTCCTGGTGGCCTGATGAAACACACTGCTTAAGTCGGACGAAGATACTGATAAAGGAATATGCAAGACCGACCAAATCCCAATCAGACAAACACGCGCAAGTCAACCAGGACAAAGGATATAGCTCACTTCTGGCCAATTTGATTCGGAACCGCAATAAGATTGTTAGATTCCTCCGGAAAAACGTATGCCATAGGAAGAGTCCTCGATTGCAAGCAACTGTGGAATATTCAGTCACTAATAGATTGAAAGTTGAAGTCGAGAAGGTGAAGGCGCAAATGAGCGGCAGCCTGGAGTAAAAGTGAATATGACGCGCTAGCGGCAGTTTCTTGGCACTTCAATCAGCGCGATCGCGTCCCATTCGACTTCAATTTAAATCCCCTCTCTCAGCCTATCCAACACCACACTTCTACCCATCACCACGCAACCTCATCCACCATGGGAGATATCAAAATCGACAAGAACCTCTTCCAAGAACGTCTGTCGCACTTTGTATCAGCATGGAAGGCTGACAAGCGGGCTGGAGACGCGCTCTTCAATGGCGCCTCCTCGATCTTGGTGTTGATGGGCAAAACCGAAGATGCTGCGCAGTTTCAGAAGAATAATGCCATTCACGTACGTATCTCCCAATTCTGTCCAGCTCTGGATCAGCTTCTAATGTTTGCGATAGTTCTGGTTGCTTGGCTACGAGTTCCCAGCTACCCTGTTCCTCTTCACCTTAGACGGACTGTATGTGGTCACAACTGCGAAGAAAGGTTTGATATACCCGCGAATAAACGCGCAAGTGGTGCGCCGAAGCTGACTGCTACTCTAGCTAAGCACCTGGAGTCCTTGAAGGGCGGGAAGACTCCTCTACATATCCTGGTTCGGGGCAAAGATCCAGAGCATAATGAGAAGCTTTTCGCAGACATCAATAATCACATCAAGGCAGCAGGCGTGAGTCATCCCTCCTGGGGGTACAGGATCAGGTAGCTGACAGAAATGGATGTGCAGAAAAAGGTCGGAATTTTACCAAAAGATACCTCCGTCGGCCCGTTCATCGATGAATGGAAGAAGGCATTTAGCAACATTTCAAAGGATGTGGAGGAAGTGGATATTTCTACTGCTCTGTCCTCGGGCGCATTGGCTGTAAAGGATGAAAACGAGTTGGTGAGTAAAATTCGCAGTATAGTGGAATGATCGAGGCTGACTTCCTCGAACAGCGTGCTATGCGCAATGCCTCGAAAGCCTGTATCGCCTTGATGAACCCATACTTCGTGGAGGAAATGTCGAATGTGCTGGATGAGGAGAAAAAAGTCAAGCACAGCGCTTTGGCAAACAAGGTGGATGGGCAGTTGGACAACACGAAGTTTTGGCAGTCGGTCGAACTTCCCAGCAAGCAGAAGATGCCAGCAGATTTCGACCCTTCGCAATTGGATTGGACACACGGCCCGATTATTCAAAGTGGCGGAAAATTCGATCTCAAGATGAACGCCCAAGTCGATGACGAACTTTTGCACGCAGGCGTCATCATCGCATCTATGGGTCTCCGATACAAGTCGTACTGCTCCCTGATTGCTCGCACATATCTGGTTGATCCTAACAAGTCGCAAGAGAGCGTCTACAAGCTTCTCTTACAAGTGCACAGTCTGGTGATGAAGGAGGTCCGGGATGGCGCAAACACGAAGGATATCTATGCCAAGGCTATAGCTCTTGTCAAGAGCAAGAAGCCGGAACTCGAGAAGAATTTCCTGAAGAATGTTGGTGCCGGTATCGGTATCGAGACTCGTGATGCGACTTTGATCCTTAATGGCAAGAACACTCGATCATTGAAGGATGGAATGACTCTCTGCGTCACAACTGGTTTCAGCGACATTGAGAACCCAAATCCACAGGACAAGAAGAGCAAAACATATTCGATGGTTCTGTCTGACACAGTCCGTGTATCCGCAAATTCAGACCCTGTCATATTCACTGGAGATGCGCCATCGGATTTGGACGCGACCTCTTTCTTCTTCAAGGACGACGAGGAGCCTGCGCCCGCTCCGAAGAAGTCGAAGAAGGACTCTGCAGTTGGCGCTGTAGCCACGAAGAACATTACCAAGACCAAGTTACGGGCAGAACGCAACACACAAGCAGATGAGGGTGCAGAGGCTCGACGCCGAGAACATCAGAAGGAACTTTCTAGAAAGAAACAAGAGGAAGGTCTGGAACGATTTGCAGAGGCAACTGGAGACTCAAATGCCACGGCTGTGAAGAAGTTCAAGCGTTTTGAATCATATAAGCGTGACAACCAATTCCCTCCCCGAGTTCGCGATTTGGCTATCCTTGTGGACGTTAAGAATTTGACGGTCATACTCCCAATCATGGGACGTCCGGTACCATTTCACATCCAAACTATCAAAAATGCAAGCAAGAGCGACGAAGGTGACTTCTCATATCTCCGCATCAACTTCTTATCTCCCGGTCAGGGTGTTGGCAGAAAGGATGATCAGCCATTTGAAGATGCTTCGGCTCACTTCGTACGCAGTTTGACATTCAGATCTCATGACGGAGATCGCCTTCAAGATATTGCTAACCAGATTGGTAATATGAAGAAGGAAGCCAGCAAGAAAGAACAAGAGAAGAAGGAGATGGAGGATGTTGTTGAGCAAGATAAGCTCATCGAAATCCGAAATCGCCGCCCTCCTGTTATGGACAACGTATATATTCGACCTGCCATGGATGGTAAGCGTGTTCCTGGAAAGGTTGAGATTCATCAGAATGGTCTCCGATATCAGTCACCACTCAACACTCAACATCGTGTCGACATTCTATTCAGCAATGTCAAACATCTGTTTTTCCAGCCTTGTCAGCACGAGTTGATCGTCATTATCCATGTCCATCTCAAGGATCCAATCCTGATCGGAAAGAAAAAGACCAAGGATGTTCAATTCTACCGTGAAGCCACGGACATCCAATTTGACGAGACGGGAAACCGCAAGCGCAGACGCTACGGCGACGAAGAAGAATTCGAGCAGGAACAAGAAGAGCGTCGCCGTCGAACGCAACTTGATCGAGATTTCAAGTCCTTCGCCGAGAAGATCGCCGAGGCCGGCAAGAACGAGAACGTCGATGTCGATGTCCCTTTTCGCGAACTCGGTTTCAATGGTGTCCCATTCCGCTCCAGCGTCTTCTGTCAACCTTCTACAGACTGTTTGGTCCAACTCACCGAACCACCTTTCATGGTTGTGACACTTGAAGATATCGAAATAGCTCATCTCGAACGTGTCCAGTTTGGTCTCAAGAATTTCGACATGGTTTTCGTCTTCAAGGATTTCCACCGCGCACCATACCACATCAACACCATTCCCGTCGAATCACTCGAGAACGTCAAGGAATGGCTCGATTCAGTCAATATCCCCTTTTCCGAAGGTCCGCTCAATCTGAATTGGCCTACGATCATGAAGACTGTCACGGCAGATACGCATCAATTCTTCGTTGACGGCGGCTGGTCTTTCTTACAGACTGAAACCGATGACGAAGATGAGGATCCTGAGAGTGAAGAGTCAGCGTTCGAGATGAGCGATAGTGAGTTGGCGGCAAGCGAGGAGAGTAGTGATGAGGATTCAGACTTTGATAGTAATGCAAGTGCGGAAGCTAGTGCAGATGGCGGAAGTGATGACGATGATGAGCAATCTGAGGGAGAGGATTGGGATGAGTTAGAGAAGAAGGCGAAGAGGAAGGATAGGGAGAGTGGGATGGGAGAGTCGGAGGACGAGGCACCGAAGAAGAAGCGCAAGCACTGAGGATCCACATGAGCTCTTTGCGGTCCTTGAGCTCGAGGATGGATTCCCTTTGACGGTGCTTGGTTACTCAAGATATAAGCTCTGTTGAATCGCGTTGGTGATACGATATTGAGGAGGGTACGATATGATATCTGAGGGACGAGAAAAAATCACTTGGGGGCTTGGCCGAAGAAGACCAGCTTTTGATCTTAATCCACGCTTTGTGTTTTTCCCCCTCATCTAGTCTTTGACGCATGGCGTTTCGGGTCAGTAGAATTGGGTGCGCTGCTTGGCATCATTCATCAAGTCACATCGTGGCTGTGAGTGAGTGGAGGTTGATGCGAAGAGTGGAAGGAAGGGAGCAGATGTCCAGAATTGAAATCAATTGAACAATACATCCAAAGCCATCCTTGAATTGGTCAGTTCCTCAGGTGATCGTAACCCCAAAATAAAGACCGGAATGAATCGTGAATAGTACTTTGGAAGCACCACTGGCAAGAGCTGAACCCAGCGAGAGGCCTGATACAAAGAAGAGATTGACAAATGTTTCATGAGTTGATTGATTCGTATCATTTCTACACTAAACAAGCATTTCAGATCCCATTCAAGAACCTAGTTATCAAACAAAACCGAACCGAACCAAACCGCGCCAGAACCGCTGCACCGAAAAAATAAAATCGAAAAGTTGCCGAGTAGGAAAAGCTTCCCAAGGAAACTTCACATATCAAATCAATTGCTTTCGTAGAGGAACGAATGCATCAATCGATCGATCAATCGTGAAGTGTTTAGTGTACATCCGCCCCATTCTCTCCACAGTTTGTTGTCGCATTTTCATTGTCATTATGGCCTTGCCTCATTCACACACCTATCCCCATGAGCCGCGCGTTCAAGCCCTTCCCTCACCAGCGGCCGTTACACCTGCCGCAGTACTCGCACCAGGCGCCTCATTATTCCAGCTCAAATACGTATGGTCGCCCAGCTTCCGCGGCTTGATCAAATGTGTGATCGTGAATAACGTTCCGAGAAGAATGCAGATTGCTCCAACGACAATATAGGCAATGCCTAGGAAGGGGTTCTTGCCGCCCATCACCGTGCGGGTGCTGATGATCACGGATTTGGTGCCGCCGTATTCGATTACATTGAAATCTAAAGTTGTTAATTTATGGTTAGGTTTGAGGTTGGTAGTTTGGAAGAGAGTATTTATGGGGAGAGGCAGAATGAAGGAGGGTGAAGGAGAGGGAGGAGGGAACGTACGGTGATCGATGTTCATGGAATATGTTCCTGCTCGCATGACATCCTTATCATTCCTCTGTGCCAGCTTGCTGAAAGTCGGCAAACCAGCAAGACGCATCCAGACCTGGAAACTCTCATCTTCTTTCAACACCGGGTGATACTCTTTCGAGTAGCCCTTGGGATAACGCTCCTGCCAGTTGGGGGGAACGAGCACGTCCGACCACTTGTATTTGCTTTCGCCATACAATTCGCGATCACTCTCCCACGAGATACCCTTCTTGCTTTCCATGTCATAGGTCTCATTACTGGTTGGTCTTCCTGGGACGTTCAGTAGGACAGGGCTACTGAAGGTATCGTTGAAAACGGAATTTGCGGCAAGGCCACAGGGGTAGTATGGCTTCTTCACACCATCCACCATCTCGACAGTCAAAGGCTCGCAGTCTCCTCCATCGATACTATCCGCACTGACCGCCGTTCCCTTCAATTGATCGGTGCTGAAAGACTTCGCATATCGTCTGTGATTCTGATAGAAGTTCGTGAGCCGATAGTAGAATAGAACGGGTGGGTTCATGGCGTTTGGGATCGTGAAGTTGATGGTGCACTGGGTAGTTGAGACCGAGATGTTCTGCTCGGGAGGACCGTAAGATACATCTATCCGTCGCTTGCTCCAGGTGGGTTCGGAGCGGATGGTATTCGAGGAGTTCTTGTTGAAATTGAGCGTTACATCTTTGTCCTTCATCGGCGCTACCATGGGGTAATCTGGTGCATCGGCATAGCATTTCGAGTAATCCAGTATGATCTCTTGAACCTAATCATCCAAGTGTCAGCCCCCTTGCCTCTGTCTCTCGAAGCTCTTCAGAATCGCGCAATGTGCTTGTAACCAACGACGTACCTGTGCGCTCGCATATAATAATCCTCCTCCAATTGGCGCAAAGATGATTCCAATAGCGAAGAATAAAGGAAGCACTGTCTTCGGCGTAAGGATCGGTCTGTAGTCGTACTTGTCAGCTTTGCCTTCATGTCGCGGGGTGTTCTGTTCAGTTCGAGCGAGGGGAACTCACTGCCATGCCTTCAACCTCTGCTGTCTAAATGCCGTATCTAACTCGCACACCTTATCAGCCTCTATCCCTGCTTTGTAATCATCAAACGCATGTGCGCAGTTGTTCGCACTCACTAGCAGGCTTTCTACTCTTCGTCTTTGTCTTCTCAGCAGTATTATTCGGATCCTGCGACGAAATCGAGTCCTCGTGGACCATCCCGGGTTGTGGATCAGCCATCGTGTGATGGGTTTGAGATCATGAACTGGCTCTATCCAGTACTGAGTCTCTTCGAGGTTGAGATAGTGAGGACAGGTTATTTGTAGTTGTCACGGGTTGATTAACTACGGAGGTTTGACGTTGACACCGTCGATCCCGCCGACGCCGTAGCGTGTAGCCTCGTATAAATTAAGCGCGTGTGGTGCACAGCCACAGGGAAGGGGCTTGTAAGCAGCGAGAGTGAGGTGCTGAATGACCCGAATCCAAGGAACTTTTTCCTCGACGTCCTAGAACAGGTGATGGCAAAGGCTACTCGGCGAAATATGGAAAATGGAAAATGCAACCAGACTGGCATTGGGTTCAAACCATCTTTACTTGTAACTCTCCAGCCTAGCTATATGATGTTCCGCCATGTACCGAGACAACTAATTCAGCCAGCCATCTTGTAGCAAGTACAATTCTCTGAACCTGTCTATGAATCCGAATCTTCCAGCCAAGAAGAGCCTGTGACCATCTCAAGATCACCAACACCACCGCCAAGCCTATACAGCAATAATAATCATCACTCATCACGAAAAATGTACGCCCCACCTCCCCTCATAGCCTCTCTCCATCTATGCTCAACTTCCAATCTATCATTCTCTCTCTCCTTCTCCCTGTCCTCCTTCTCCTCCTGCGTTGTAGCAAAATCCGTCCTCCAGAACCCAGTCGGACTAGCTCCTCTCACATAAGCTTGCCTATGTTTGCCAGTCTTATTCGCGATCTCCCTCGTCTTGGCCTGAATCAAAATCTCTTCTCTTTCTGCCACGCTCATGTTCTTGATCCGATCAGCATCGATCCCAAGGTAATCTCTCAAGAGTGAGTCGTCTCTTCCTTCCTGTGAGAGAGTTGAAGGGCGAATATCTAGTTCTGATTTGGCTAAAACTCGGAACTTGGGACCACAGCACGGTCTGACACAGCCTTCTACACATGCACGTGCTTCTTTACCACGGAGCACTTCATTATAAGCGTAGTCAGTTCCATTGTTGTAAGCTTTGTTGACCTTGAAGTCGCTGAGGCTGAGCTTGCTCAAGGGCCTAGCTCGCACAGGTTCTTGGTCAGGGTCCATCTCGTAATCTGCCTCAGTCTGTATCAGCTTCTTCTTTGAAGCGACAGGCCTGCTGGGTCTGCTGAGAGTCGGCGTACGAGGAGATGACTTTGCGACTTCAGTGGTGGTTCGCGATATGAAGGCAGATGCCAGATCTCGCCGAGCAGGAAGCTGGGTGCCAGGGACGGGAGATTCGCCGCGACTGGATACCCCTTCATCCGGTATTGATCGTGCCTTGGAGCTTGTAGATGATAGTCCCGATGAAGGTTTGAAAGACTCTGCTGAGCTTCCAGGTACCTGACCAGATATAGGTCGGGAGGCTTTCAGAAGACTTGTAGTAGCTTGTTTGGGTGCCGTCGTTTCAGCTGGCTCACGACTGGCTCTGTATGGGGAAGGTCTTGAGATAGGGCTGATCTCCCTACTCGGCTTGTGTGTTTCTACACTCGGTTTTGCAAGTTTCATCTGTTTTCGTGGAGTGATCCCCAGCAGTTCGTGCGCTAGAGCTGAGGTTGAAGCCGAAGACCTCTTAGAAGCCGATTTTTGAAGGGCTGATAAAATTGACGTTGAAGGACGTACGGTAGAGCGGCTTTTTGGAGGGCTGAGAACTTGTCTATTAGGAGATGGCTTTGAAAGCAGATCAATCAACCGGTCATCTTTGATTATCTTTTGCCGTTGCAGATCTTCGCTGGTGGGATTTGCCTCTCCATCTTCTGTCACACCAGACACGGCACGATCACTTGCGACTTTCCGCTTCTTCGATGCCCTTCCGCTGTCATCGGAAGTTCTGGGCAATATCTTTGCGTTTACACTGCGAGGTTGCAAGACAGATTTCTCTGAAAGGACTGGTGTATGTACTGTGGCTGTCGAGGTATCGCCCTGTGCCTGGGAGTGACTGCAGCTTTGGCTAGAGTTCTGAGAATTGGCCATAAGTCTGGACATATGCTGCGACACTAGGATGGCGCTCTGCGCTTTGCGAGGAGTGCTAACCTTCTCGCCAATGTCATCAAGATCCATACTCTCGGCAACGTTGACATAATTGCCCAGGACTGGTGTATGTGGAGAGCTGAGCTCAACAACCTCAATCTTAACCTTTGGACCAGGAGTTTCGTCGGTATTTTGGCCGCGCGACCTGCGTTTCTTGACACTCCGCGAGGAGATGAACACAGCTGGAGAACTGTGCTCTTCATGCTCTATTCCGGGCTCAGTCTCCGCCTCTCCACGTGCCGAACTTTGTGGTAGGACTGGATCTGGATCTCCTTCTGTAGAGCTTGTGTGATGGGCTTCTAGAGGCTCGAAACTTGTGTCTCCGACATGATCTTCGTCTGGGAGAACCGGGAGCTCCATTTGGGTTTCATCTAGATGGTCATGAGGTTCTAGGACTCGCGAATGGGTTGAAGCAAACGCCTTGGATATTTCGTCTAGAACTTTGGGTCGGGCAACTTTGGGTGGACTGCTAGCAGGGACCTGGACCTCTGCAACCTTGACCTCCGATGCGATAGGTTTTAGGCTCGGAGAAACCTCGACATTCTCGGTCTGCGGAATTGATATGGATTGCGCCGCCGCTGTGTCGCTCTGCCCAGCAATCTTTGATTTCAGTGCAATAATATCTTCCTTGAGCTTTCGAATCTTCTCATCCCTCTTCTCGATTTTCTCTTCCATACCATTCCCCCAATCCTTCCAACCCTGACACTTATCCCCTGCCTCCTTCGCCAGCGTCTCCGCCTGTTCCTTCGCACCCTTCATCGCATCGAACTTCTGACACGTCTTATTATACTTCTTCACCAATTCCTCATACTTCTTCTGCATGACTTGTTTCGTTTCCCCAGGTTCAATCAGCGCAATTGATGATGGCGGCTCGCTGGAACCGGGCGTACGATCACGACGAATGGCATCTTGCACGCGAGATGTAGGCTTCGAAATCGGTGTAGGTGTTGATTCTTCCTTGAGCTTCTTCTGTAGTTCCTGAGCCAGCCGTTTATTCTCCCTCTCCAGCTCCTCAACCTTCTTAACTGCTTCCCTGCATACTTCCAATTCGTCCGTCATTCGACCGTGGGACTCTGCTATCCTCTGTACATTGGCGGATGTCTCGCGCAGGATTCGCAAATCTTCGGTGCTGATCCGAGTGTACTTGTCATTGTTAAGCTCTGTGCATTGTGGTTAGAGATGCTGGGCTTGGAAGTGGGATTGTAGTACCTGAGGCAATGTTCTCCCCTATCTGGTCGTACACATTTTTCAGATGGTCGAACAGTTCACCACGGCCCTGCTTCCAGCTCTCCATTGCGCCAGATATTTGCTGTCACATTTCTGCTTGATAGGATAGTGGCGCGTCCAGGAGACGCGATTTTGGTGGGTAGGTAGTACAAACTCGTACCGGGCCGATAATTGCTCCGCTTAGTCTCTCTCCTCAACCCACCTCATAAACCTAACTCCTCGAATGTCACAGACTCATGTACCTTTCACCCCATTATCTTCATTCCTTTAATGTTTGAGAATACTACTGTATGCGGGGTTTCGGCCTATTCCTAACCTGGCTGCTGAGCTTACTCACACTACTCAGCAAGATTGAAAGCACGCCAGCGTCTCTACTCCAAGCTCCCTCCATTCAGTTAGCTTTAGCTGGAGCTTCCTGGCGGGCTATATATAAGTCTATAGAATTCAGGTATACATGTATACCTTGTCCTTAATTTTCATCCGACTCTAGTAATGCTTCACTTCCTTTTG
This sequence comes from Rhynchosporium agropyri, assembly GCA_900074905.1. Lineage (NCBI taxonomy): Eukaryota > Fungi > Ascomycota > Leotiomycetes > Helotiales > Ploettnerulaceae > Rhynchosporium > Rhynchosporium agropyri. The sequence goes on along the minus strand of FJUX01000143.1, from coordinate 22,390 downwards.
GCTTCTTTGTTGCCCGACGTAAGCTACGCTCCATCGCGAGGGAGGGAACTTATGCCTGAGAGCAGCATTCTTGCAGATCCATGACACTTCTATCAGAGCTTCTGCCGAACATTTCGGTACTGGCACACTTACTGCACTCTTGGGACTTCTCGTGTTTATAGAGCTGACATGGTGGTCTCAGGCCTCGTCAATACTTTGGGAAGTGTTCCATAGGACCGTGGCACATGCGAGGCGCTTCGGACTAATCAAACCGCGACGATACTTATATTAGTGTAACCCGCTGTGGGACTTCTGATAGAGGCAGGAGGCATATGAGTGATTATTCACAGTTTCCCGTATTCGAAAAGATGTAAGCTTACTCTCATAACACCTCCCGTTGGCTTAGCTCGTTATTATTATCCGCTTCTCCTTCAGCTCCTTACATTTCTTGGGTACCACTTCGGGATCATTATTTACCTTGTTTGGCTTGCGCTATCCTCGATTCGACCTTGGCAAGCTCAGTGAGCTAGCTGACTGTAGAACGAAAGCTCCTCAGTACCTAATCAGATCAACCTGCCGATAGCCTGTTACTAGGAAGTCAAGTGTCTGTCGCCCGACTTTCCTTCCTATAAAGCTCTCTGCTTTTTCATAGTTTATTTGAGAGCTATCATCAAAGCATCCGATCTTACTTACAGGTCAGTATAAGATTCACTCTGTTTACCCTTGTTTCGGCCGCACTTCCACTCCTTGTCATCGGATCACCACTGAACTCCGAGCAGCAATTCACGACAGCAACTCGAGCCAGTTCATTCGCGCCAGCTCAATGGGTTCATCTTTGCTTCGTAGTCGATAAAGAAAAACTCGACTTCGTCAGAGCTCAAGTTGCCAACAAACCTCAACCATGGACCAACGCCTACAATCAGATGCTGAAAGATAGCGACAAGTACGGCAAATACGTATCGGGTACTCGAACATCCGAGACTGTGTCTAATGTATCTTGTGGCCCGACAACGAAACCCTGATGTCAAATGTACAGATGAGCGTGGAGATGCTCTAGCAGCTTAGGCCAATGCCTTGGCTTGGTATGCTAATGGTGATGATACGTATGCGAAGAATGCCATTGGTTTGATGAATAAATGGTCACATGTGATCAAAGGTTCATTTACCCTAATTTTACCATCTTGCTGATGTTGACATATTCTCAGGTCATGCACTTGACCACGCAATTCTACAAACAGTCTGGGCAGGCGGCTCATGGGCCAGGGCGGGTGAGCTGATCAGACATACTACTTTGGGACTCTGGGCTCTGAGAGATATTACACAATTCGAGAGCATGCTCCTCAACGTCTACCTTCCCTCATGCTGGGATTCGGGCATGATTTTAAATCTGGTAATCATCGAAAAGTGACCACATCTGAGCACAAGGCGTAGATACTGACTGCATGCCACGATGGAAATAGCCATTATTTCCTTCTGTCTCGCAATCTCGCAATCTCACAATCTCACAGTCTCACTCACAAGCTCTTCAACTTTTGTCTCGCTGATATATTGAAAGACTCGCAGTTGCAAATGAGCTCGGAGGAAACTAGAACACATATGCCAGTACTGTAATACGCTCCTTTTGGAATACAGCCACACGCGCTACAATCGCCATTTACATTGAAGCAGCACAAACTCGTTCTGTCTTCACTGGAACAAACTTCAGATGGTATCGCAACACTCGGCAGAGTTATTTTGAATTAAGAAGTCACCAACACCAACCATGTCATTCCCCTCCTCGACAAATGAAACATATCTCAGCGATAGCCAGCCCGACGAATGAAGACTTTCCCAGCCAATACGAGGACGAAGACTGCATTCAAGTATTCTTCTGAAAAGGCGATACAGGCTTCTACTTCCTCAACCTTAATCCCATATCACCCTCAGAATTTGCACCGCCTCATCCCAACCCCTCGAAGCAGCCATCTCAACAACCGCCTACCCATCTCATCTCTCACCTCAAGATCAACACCCGCCTTCCTCGCCAACAATCTCAGAACATCAGCATTCCCATTCTCAAGCGCCTGCATGATTCCATTCCAACCACGATACATCATGTTCGGATCGGCATCATGTTCCAAAAGCAACTCCAAGATCTCCGTATCAAATCCCACGATACGTACGGAGCGACTTGACAACTGGAAGATGTTCGCCCGGGGAGTTGACATCTCCTCCAGCCTCCGTCAGGAGATATTTGACGATTGGCCTGTGATCTTCTCGAATAAAAGTCGTCAGAGGAGAGAACACACCACCATTCTTATCTTCCACACTAACGCCCGCAGCGAGGAGCATCTTCAAAGACACTAATTGATCAGCATGCACAGCTCTCGCCATAATACCCTTGAAAGCCTGCAGTTCTTTCATAACCGTCAAAAGCCTTTTCAGAATCAACGGCTCAGCAACAGCCAGCACCAACGGCCAGTCTTCGCCTCTCACATGAGCATCAGCTCCACGCATGATAAGTAGATCGACAAAATCGGGGCGGTTCTCACGAATAGCCGTCGTGAGCGCAGAATGGCCCTTCGAACTCCTACCATTGGGATTGGCATCCTGCTCTAATAATCAATCAGCGCTTCCACGTTATTGAAACTGACCGCCTCCTCAATGATGCCCTTGGGACTGTCGAGCTTCGCGCCGGCGACTACCAGCGGAGCCAGAAAATGCACGCGATCATGCGTAACGCACTTGAACGCCGGGTATTCACTCGCCGGTAGGTTGGGATCCGCTTTGTTGGCTAGCAAGAGCTTGAACATCTCTGCTCGGTCGTCGCAGATGGATGTACAAAGAGGAGTGTAAATGCCCTCTTTCTTCACGTCGGGCGAGACTCCGGCTTTGAGGATGATGCGCATGGATTACATGCTGTTGATGCTGACGGCGAGCTCCATTATTCCCGGCGCGATTTTGTGGTCGGCGCCGTGTGAAAAGAGGATCTGTAGGCATTGGGGGTGGTGTACTGCGGGCCATAGCATGTGTTTGGGACCAGGTAGATTGGGATTGGCTTTGTGTTGCAAAAGCGAGGTCACGATGTCTGCTCTACCTAAATTGATAGCGTCGAACAGAGCTGTGTGACCTTCTCGAATCTTAGCGTTTGGTTTAGCGCCGTATGCGAGGATCATGTCGATGAATTTCTTGAATGTCCTCTTTTTGATTGCGCTGGTGAGAAGTGGCGATCCATTTGCTGTGACGTAGTTGGCGTTTCCGTTGTATGTCAGGAAGAGGTGCGAGAACGCGACCACATTCGCTATCGCTGCAATGGCCAAAGCAGATTCCATCTCAGACCCAGCGACCAGATTGGGGTCTGCGCCGTATTTCAGAAGCATAGTCGCACCAGCAAGGAATGATCTTTCGACACAAGTGAAGAGAGGCGTGATGCTATCCCTAGTGCTTTCATTCGGATCCGCACCAATTAGAAGCAGAAGTCTCAAACTCTCCTCGTCATGAGAGAAAACAGCTTCTTTGAGCGGATGCATATTGAATCCTAGATTTGGCGATACTCCTCTATGAAGCAACTGCTCCAGCAGCTTGTGATTTTTGCCGCGAGTAGCAGATACCAAAGCACCTTTCATATTCGCAGTGTCGCCCTCAGCTCCATTTCTGGCGTACACTCTCGGCATTGTACTGGGATCAAGACTGTGTCTTACGACTTTCGCGGGATCCAATTCTAGGATCGCGAGATCTTCATGAAAGCTATCTGGCTCGGTAAAGTTTGTTACGGATCTCGCAGCGTCGGGAGCACTGTTTCGTCCATATTGGTCATACACATTTATGGAGTCCGAACGATCTGTATGCGTAGCTTGGATGGTATGCTGTCGAAGATCTGGGGTGCTGGGCGAAGTGTTTGCATACACTCGCTGTTGTATGTTATGCGGCCATTATTTATGGGTGTATCTTGGGCACCATGAATCGAAGAAGAGCGTTTGGACCATGGGACTTGGGCTTGCGAGTAATGTTGCTGCTGTTGGTTCTGTGTTATACCATTCTGTGGCATACTATTTTGGACATCGATTGGCCCGTATGGAAACGCGGGTGCGAGATCAGGTGGTGGAGCTGGGAATGGAGGGATTTGAGTTAGAGGCTCATATTGAAGTGAGCGAATCTGAGGGGGATGATGAGGGGTATGAGATTATAGTGCTTGGAATGGTTGCGGGTGCAATTGATGTTGTCGTGGTACTTGAGGGAGGGGCTGGGAAGGCGGAAGTGTTGGTGGAGGGGTTGATGCTTTGGATGGAGGAGAAGCTCTTTGTGGTTCTTTAGGTGAAGCTGGCTTTTTTGTAGCTCTTTCTCCTTTTCTGGATTTGTGGTCCAATCTATCGAGTGCTGCGGCCTGTTCATAGAGTTAGTCTCCAGCTCTACACTTCTCCTATTCCAATCCAGAAGATGTCTCCTAGTGGAGAGATGACATATCAAACCAGTAAATCCAATTCACTTCTTCTTTTCTGTACTCTCCTCTCCCATGCTCCACTGCAACATTAAAGAACTCAATTGCAAGCTCTCTCTCGTCCTCGCTAGCGCCATAGATATCTTTTTGATATCATTATCCCCGAAAAGCTTTCCCCAGCTTCTCGCTATTTTGCTCGTCGGCGCGATCATCTTGGTAATCATTTGATTCAAGATGTTGAAATCCGCTTGCGTGACTCTAAACTTATGGCCAAGCTCCGTGAGCATCTCCTGTGGTAATTTTTGGCCGGAGGTGTTACATTTCCCAAGACCAGCTTCGATAGAGAAGGGGATCTGGCATATGTCGAGGAAATCATGGGCGAGTGGTTCGAAGCCGTATGCAACCGTCCTGGCAGTGGTTAGGTATTCGAGGATGTGGACTCTGGCTGGACTCTGCAAGGATTCCGATCGAGTCCTGTCGTACATCTTACAATTTCCTCTGGGCTCGCATCCTTTGTTGGTATCTCGTACTATTGTGCTTGACGGCAGCGGTACCAATTGTTGGTATGAAGCTCACAACTTTCCGAATTGGGCACTAGCTCAGCTCACAACTGGGATAAGCCTCCGACATGCAACTCGGTGCCACGCTTTCGGCTGATCCATTCAGAAGCCCTATCCTGCCGTGTTATCACCCCGCTATTTATTGATGGTTCTAGCACTGGGGATGCCTCGAACGCCATCCCATGCTCCGGCCGAAGCAGTCTGCCTGCGTCTGTCGACTTATCTTGCCCTCACCAGCGGCAGATCCAGGAGCAACGGAGTAGTCATGACTCGGATACCCAAAGCCAGAAGACAGAAATGCAGGAGTATGGCATTCTTTCTGGCATCTGGCAAGTTTTAAACTTGTTTCTAGCGGGCGCTCAAATTCCCCTTTCCTAAGCGAGCCGTCCTGTTGATTTTGGGGATTCCGGGTTGATGCTTCTCGCTTAGCAAGAACTGCCAATGATATACCTCAGATGCTGGGGAAGTGGTTCCGAATGAACTTGCTAGATGTGTTATAGAAGCCATAAAACTTGTTTGTAGATATGGGCTAGTGGAAATCATATCATCTTCATATCCCAGGACATCCATGAAATATTTCCTGATGATTCATAGATGCTTGCTGGTGTAAAGTCCGCAAAGCACTTGTCAGTAGAATATCACCCTTCACAAGTCCGCAGAATCCGCCCAGAAATTAGGAGTTGGTACAGAAAAAGCAAATTGAAAACGTGTGAAGTGGCTCAATTCACCCTTTGTGCCGAGCGCAATGTGGAATGTCTTGTACATGAAACTCAGACTGAGGCCTCCCCTACACGACGCTTTGACACATATCCTCTTTTTGAACACCGGGTATCCAGAATGAGAAACCTCGGGGATATATGCTCGTGGAACCGTCACGACAGGGGCGATGGGTCGGAGATAGTGATTGGAATAACCTGGATTTAATCAAGATTGTATGCGCGGCGTTATGATGCGAGAATTGAGTAAGAACGTCGCAGCTTCATGGAGCTTGGGACTTTTGTAAGGAAGAAATTTGTCGAGCATTATCATGTGCTTGTTCATACGATCGCTGGAAGATATCGATTATTGTATTAGGATATAAATAAGACTCGTGCTCGATCCAACAGCAGAATTTGGTTTCCAGGTGGAAATTCGAACAAAGCTTAACTTTCGGCATGCTGCATGCGTTATTCGAGAATGACGGCATCAAACCGACGGAAGTTGTTGTCCGTGACTTTTTTTTTGATCTCACTCTCTACATATACTTTACTTGGCAAGTTCTGCTGGAAGCAGCTCGGTAATTGATGAATAAGAAAAAATATTGGCATAAGTCCGGCGAGGACGAATCCTTACTTTCATGCTGATGTCTACGAATACCTTCTCTAGATGAACAGGGTATGAAAATTATCATAAGTTTCCAAATACCGAGGGTCGACTGCGGTCAGATGCATCAGATTGCACTCCTGCACGGAACATGTCGAATAAGTCGCTCCGTCACGAATCGCTTGACACCTTATGCGACCTTCACAGTTTTCAACGGGCAAGTCATCCTGATGTTTGGCAATCACATTAGAGAACAGGAGGCAAAACTACGTATGCGATACGTAGCCACGATATTTCTTGATACATATTTGCTTCCTGTTTCTTTGCAGAGTTCATCCAGCCTATCGGAAAACCTCCAGGCCACTCTACCCACTTTCCAATGGTTCTACGCACGCAAAAACTAAAAGAGAAAAATAGGAACGTTCCTTTCCCAAAGTCTTCGGAGATATATCGATGGTCTAATCTTTAACAGAGAAGCAGTTGATGCTTGTCTTGTAAAATGAGGGACTAAAAATAGACTTGAGATCTTGGTACGTAAGACGTTGCGTCGACGAATCAACCTGAGTGCTCGCCGCCACAAGAGCAACGTGGATCTTCGCCCTCCCAGTCGAAAACAGTAAAACATGATGCCTTCCAAGTGGCTGTCGTGGCAGGAGTGGGCAAGGAAATGCTGAGAAGCTCGAGTGGTAACTTCCTGCTCTCATAATCGCCTGCCGGGCATGAAGCAGGAGCAATGTTGATTGCCGGACGAAACTTCCGGACTGATACATAACCAGAGATTAGATGTATTAGATTCGCCGAGTTGAGTTGTCATCGAAAACGTTCTTGGCAAGTTCGATGTGGTCATGATCCAGAGCAACTCTCTCCAGTCCGCACTCAAGACAGACCTCAAAGCGATCATACTCACTCCATTTCCAGTCCCCCTCACTAAAACCCCAAGCATCAGCACCACTGCAGCCATCTCCCCATCTACCACCAAAATATCTTGTACTGGCAGAGCTTTTAATGCTGACTTGACTGAGTGATCTACGGAGAATTGCATCAAGCTCATAGGCTTCCTCGTCGGAGTTCTTTTTCATACCTTGGCGATCAATATGTAGGAACGGGACAAGAAGCAGTGAGATCGATGCCATGACAACTGTACAGAGGAAGGCTCGATTGAAAGGAAATGTGGGATTGCTTAGGCCGCGTGGTGTTTGTGACATAGCACCGTAGATAGCTGATGTAATTGCGAGACCGCTGGAGATGCTGAGGCGGAGAGCAGTTTGGAGGATACCTGCGCCGAGAGAGGATTGTGATGCGGGGAGTCGCGAGGATATGTAGAGCTGAGATATGTCAGCTTTGTTAACATACATAACTAAGCGAGAGGTGCGCGAGCAGAGACACGACTTACATTTGAGACGATGAACTGGAAGTCCGCCCCAATGACGGTGATACATAGACTCGGAAAAACGAAAGCCCAGTAACTCGTCTCTGGCTTCACGAAAAGTAAAAGTACAGAACCACATAAGTATCCCAAGCCGCCAACTCCCATCAGCACTGTCCCACTAACGAAGCTGATCAATGCTTGTCCAAGATAGCTCCAGACCACACCCGTGATAGCTTGCGGCATAAGTCTGACTGCGATTTGTAGCGAAGCTAGGTGTTCGACATCTTGCATGTATAAAGATAGCCAGAATTCGTTGGTGATGAAGGACATGTATCCTAGACCAACACATATGATGCTCGTTGTAAATGTTGAGTCTCGGAATATGGATGGAGGAAGAAGGGGAAAAATTGCATGATGTTCCCAAATTGCGAAGCTGCAGATGCAGAGTATGCCGATGACAAGCAGCAGGATCAATTTGTACGAGTGCCATCCTAGTTGAGGCGCTTCCCTGTATTCTCATTCGTTAGTTCAGTATTTGTGTAGCTGAAAGGTATGTACAGCTTGGCCAGCATACATGTAGTGGAAGTAACTTACGTCAGAGCAGCTGTTAGACATGCCAGTCCCGCAACAGTCAAGAAAGTTCCCAGATAGTCAAATTGTTTGACCAATATCCCAGCATTTCCTGTCCTTGGTACTGCAGGCACAGTCCAAATTGTCGCACCAGCGAGTATGAAGAAGAATATCGCGATAACAACAAAGCTATAGCGCCAGCTCGCATACTTTGTGGCGATCCCCGAGCTGATGCTTCCAAGGACAAAACCCAGAGGATTCCCTACGCCAAGAGCTCCAGTGACTGTATTTCGGCGCTTGCCTTGAGGATAAGTTGCGAAGAGTATACCGATAGCTGGAGGTGCGATGATGGCGGTTCCAAGACCGAGGAAGCCGCAAAGGATGTTGAGAATTAGTGCGTTCGGGGGGAAAGCCGTCAGGAGACTAGAGAATGAGAGGAGAAGGAGACCAACAAGGAGTTGGAGTTTGCGGCCAAAAAGATCAGCTGTATTGCTGAAGAACAACATGAAGGATCCACTGGCGAGACTAATTCCCAAAACATTAGTATGGATTACACTGCAGGTAAAGAATCCTCACCCGATTGCTGCTGCTATCCAGGTGACCTGAGCAGACGTCATGTTAAGGTCCCTTCCGATCGTGCCTGTGTTGATGACGACAACACCTTGTATGAATGTCTATCATAGAAGTCAACCAAATGTCAAAAAACCGAATAGAAAAGTGCTCACAGTCGAAGCAATGGCCATCATGGCAGTAAATACGAATATGTATTCCTCGAACAAGGTTCTAAACTGCTTGGGCCGAGCGTTTGGATCACTTGCAATGAGCGCAAACGCCATATCAGCTTCCACATCGAAGGCATTGACGTCGGAGTTGACTAGCGTGGTCGTAAGAGAAGATCTGGGGGTGTGGTCTGAAGAACATGGCTGATTCGAGTGACGTTGAGAGGGGTGAGCAGTTTTGGTGCTAATAATGTTGGATCGGGTTGTCTTTGATCGGGATGATCCAGTCGCGAGTAATCCCGTTCCCGAGCGAGAAGTGCTTGAGTTTGGCGATTGTGTAGGCATAGAAGGGTGGTACCACGAACTGGCGGACGCAATGAAGATGATGATGAGTTTGAGGTATCAATATTGATATTGTTGTTGTTGTTGTTGGAAGAGTATCGGAGAGGGCGGACGGAGAAGAGACTCCTGGAATATCATATATCCTCAAGCAACGAGGCTTAGACGCTTGACTCACAAGACCGGATTAAGTCAAGCCCAATGACGCCAGTACTTGTATTCACTTAAGAGCACATAACATCATCCCGTAGAATTGCTATATATGAACGTCACCTAGGGAGCCGTCGCTCATATACATACCATGAAGCTGGAGAAATGACAGATTTTCGAGGACAGTTTCGAAAACAGTTTCATCAAGCTGCCGAACACAAATTGAAACTCTATCGAACGCTCGAGCAGAGACACAAGCATGCCTTCATAAATACACTTTAAGATAGCAGGATTGTGACTGGTATACGCATGAATGCACAACTGAGAAGAGTGGTTTCGTTACAGCCGCTACTCAAAACTTGATGATAAAAGACCGCAAACATAGCAAGGTCTGGAAGACCAGCGGCATGAACAGAGAAGATCCAGTGCTCGTAGCACTGTCATAGTAGGAAAAATATGCGACAGAAGTAAAGAGCCGTGTTCGGCGCCATGGTATGCGGCCTCATTTCATAATGCTGATAGTATCACCAACTTTCACATTCTTGCCTGCAATGAATGATGCCTTGCCTTTTCAAAATCAGGAGACTCAGAAGCAGACTCCCAGCAAGCTTTGACTCGTTTGGCCATAGCAAGTCAATAAGAGAACTTCAACAGCTCATTCGGCTTGCCGATGAAGGCACAAGATACGTTCCATCCTCATATGCCGTAAACTTGTATTATCGAAATCGGTCGGAAATTGAGAGTCAGGAATTGTCACTCACCCTGAGGTTGTTTTTGTTTTGATCGGAAAAGCGCAGCTGGTAAGCAAGATCCTAAATAGCATGACGTAATTGCCCACTTTCGTGAATATATGGCGACAATTGTGGGATTATACTTCGTGCATTACACTGACTATTCAAGATCCCCATCGAGTATTCAAGTCACTAAGAACTGGAACTTACATCTGAAGATAGGTTATCATGGAGCTGCCTCTTTCGCTGGAGCTTGAGGGTTGGACCATCAGATACGATGTTCTGTCGTCTCGAAACGCCCCTACGCAGTCTACGCAAGGGAAGTGGGTGATCTTCGTCCATGGAACTCCGTACTTAAGCATTAAGGATCTTCAGAGTTCCTTGTTTCAGTGTCTCAAGATTGCTTGAGGACCTCTTGGTCTCTTTCCAAAGATATGTTTTGAAGGTGAATTGCTAACGCTCCTTTTGCAAAAGCTGGTCATCGATCGTGTTCGAGCCCACTATCGAAGTCCTTCTCGCGAAAGGATCTTATAATATTCTCGTATATGATCTTCCAGGATATGGAAAATCCCAGAATTTCGATCCAAGTACCAATAACACTTCCAAAAACGATTTCCCCGGAGACACTTCCGTGAAGTTTCAAGCTTATGCTTTGATAAAACTTCTTAGGTACCTCAAAATTGATGGTAGAGACAGAAATCCAGCACCAGCCATAGTAGCGCACGATATCGCTGGCACGATCGTTCTACGAGCTCATCTTCTCCACGACTGCGACTTTGACACTATGATGCTCATAGACACGAATTGCGTCTTACCGTGGGGCGACGGATTCTACAAGCTGGCACGCTCAGAACCGAAAACATTTCTGAAATTACCATCAAGCATCTTCGAAGCTGTTGTTCGAGCTGTGACCCGCAGCGCAGTTCACGATCCGAAGGTCCTACAAACTAGCTCTGCTTGGGAGGACGCACTCACGCTTCCATGGCTTGGAAAACAAGGGCAGAAGAGTTTCATGCGGCAAATCGCGCAAGCGAATGATGGAGATGTGGCTGAAATGCTCGATGCAGATATGTATGAAAAGGTGAGGTGTGATGTCAAGATCGTGTGGGGAGAGCAGGATCAGTGGATTCCTCGAGAGAAGATCGAAAATTTGATCAAGATGTTGGGAGAGAGGTTTAAGCAGAAAGCATTTATCCCACATGCAGGGCATTTGGTCATGCTGGATCAACCGGGACGATTTGCTGTCGAAGTCTTCGACTGGTTGACGAGATTTGGAAGTGAAAGGAGTCTTGTTGGTAGTTGAAGTAGATCTAGCAAGTTGCCTTGATCGCAGCCTTCTTTGTGTTCTCATGATTTAGTCAGCGGTATCGGTATGACTTTGGCAGAGAGCGCAGCTAAAAATTCGGAGTTTGCGAGCTCGTGAAGGAATCTGGTAGAGCTATAAGACCCATGCAGTATTTTTCTGGAATACGCGAATATCAAATGAAGGCTTTGAAATGTAGCAATTGCTCAAGCGTCCCCCGGGGGCTAATCATATCTAAGCCTGTGGCATCTGATACACAGAATGACCTCTCTTGTGTGCAACGTTTGGTTTAGGAACTGGGCCTTCAGTATGAATTACTCCGTCTCCCTCAACATACCACCCCTTTCAACGTGTCTTTGACAGTCCTTTTCCTTCACGATCTGTTCTCTCTTTAGCGCCAAGCAAAACAGAACCATCCCTATCGTAGCTCCACAGTGTCAGCACTAAGTGTACCTATCAAATATCCACTCCTTCCAGCTTCTACAAATTTAGGAACTTTGTTGGAACTTGTATTCGGTTCTTGTATTCGGCTTTCCAATAATTTGCTCTCATTCCACCATCGTGGCTGTTTAGATGTTCCAAATGGCAAAAGGGGTTGAATAACACGCTTCACATTCGTGCGGCACTGAACGTTGCACTTACAGACACCGAAAAGTCGATCTTTGCAGAATGGGGCGCGGAGATAAATTTCTTCGCTTGAGCGCCATCGATAGGAGCCTTTCATTGGTATCGAGGCTGTTACAATTTCGATTACCGTAGAAATGACATACGAGAAGGTATCTGAGCTAGATCTGATGTCTGCAACTGTCTACTCTTTCCAAAGGACTTAGAAGCGGGTTGAAGCTAACCTGTGTTGTAACATCTGCTAAAGTCCAATTCTGCGGATTATCCTTTGGAAGAGAAATTGTGACGGTGCAATCACTGTTCGAAGACCACAGGATGTCGAAGATCAAGTTCGTGACTATAGTATCTCCTGTCCTAGGAGAAATTTGGACGACGGTGTCGGCTCGCCGCCAGAGTGAGCAAGTGTTTGCAAAAGGCGCAACTATAGCTAGAAGTACGGTCAGACTTCTAGTAGAATACACACTGATATCGTGGTGAATTGGACTGGGTATGAATCGTTGCCAAGGCTTTAAACCTTATTCCGCATACCAAATAACACGCCGTCGGATATTCCTTGCTGTAAATGAATCTAATTGGAACCGAAAACTGTTTCGTGAGTCGATAAACATACCAACTTTATGAAAATAACGTGCATGGGACCGAAAGGACAAGAAGATCTCAAGATCCGAGAAATGTATATTATTTATCCCCTGATACTAAAAGCGTTCATATACTATGCTTTCCAATTCTATTAGTCACCCGTCATGGAATCAATCGATCTGACTATGTTCTTAGTTATGAAGTCCGCTTCGGGCGTAGGAAAGTGTTAAAGGTCGCTACCGAATGTCTTCTCCTCATGAAGTCTAAATAAAATTCAGATGATATAGATACTTATGTTTGTTCCACTGAACCTCTCGTTCCTTGTATTTACCTAAATTTTCACTAATAGTTGTTTGTTGTTTTAAAGTCAATAATCATTTCGACATAGCGAGTGTTGCCCGAATAGTTACCTAGTCTATACCTGCATCATCCGAGTGCAGCGCGAACGATCATCAGAAGACATTGGTAAGCTAGTAAAAATCCGAGTGTTACGAGGATATGGAAACAATGGCTAGTGGTGCAACATGAGGCCCACTGCATGTGCAAGGCAGCAGCCAGCATAGCATGGTAAGTCGCATGTTGCACCACTAGCCATTGTTTCCCCTCTTCTAGCTAACTTCAACGCCCATTTATTTCTCCCTTCGACGGCAATGATTGACATCGCAAAATGCTTTGTAGATTTGCCTTGATATGGGGAACTCCCTGGACGAATTGTTTGTCCAGGAGTTTTTTCACACATTCCGGACCGAAAAGATTGACGGCATCACTGTGTAAAGTTTTGAGGCTCTCGAACATTCCGGGCTTCCGCTAATGGAATCCAGAAAATCTCGCCTCCAGGCTGTAGGTTGGAAGCACCATGAATCAATATCAAATATACTTAAAGCTGCAGAAGGTGGTTGCACACCGTGTCAATTAATCATTACTGAGATTAGAGATTAAACAAAGCCAAGGTAAAGAACGTGTCTTAATCCTGATAAAGGTCGAATCTGCGCACGGAATCTCGTTTCTGAGGACGTAGGCCGAAGTGACGATATCACGCTGCCGGTTTTCTATCAGAATAGTCCCAATCTGTCACTTGAAACTCAGGCTATGTGTGCTACAATAGGTGTCTACGCAATACCAGGTACTTTCACCTTGAAGTGAAATCTTTGCACCACTGACGGGTACAGGAGACCATGTGTCCGGATTGATCATAATTTATAGTTATAAGGTCGAGCTGATTAGTCAAGAAGCGCCCACCGCAAAGCCAACGCTTAGATCGACGACTGTATAGTTACACATCCACGTTGCAGTCATCTGCTCAAAATTTCTCCACCGCGCCTCATTAACGTTAGGCTCAGTGATAGTTCAGAGGAGTCACAGCTCTTTGAGAATTGCGGTCTTTCTTGTGATCCTTAGGTAACTTTATCGCATGCTGGGGAGGTGCGATCCCTTCAGCTACAGTGAGTTCCAACATCGATGCCAGATTGACGTCACTTGGCATAGCGAGTCTGCCGTATAACTTCAGAGATGCGATCGTTATCACCGGAGAACTCGGCTTCCATTATTTATGGAATGATGCCCTGTGTATCACTCAAGAATCCCTTCGGATTAGGAGCTTCATATCACATTGATGGGCCACATCTACCAGAATGCAGTGGTAACAATAGGTTCTAACGTCGCAAGTAGCACCGGAAGTAGCATAATTTTGCGCCGGGAACGAGCCTCAATTTCTGTCTCCCTTTCATGTCGAACTTCGAAGTATGAATCTGAAGGCACTGTGTTCCTCAGACCTACGCGAGAAGACTCACCAAGTGGACCTAGACAGATAATGGGGTGGATACTCCAGGAAGATCTGCTTTCCGTTCGTATGCTTCATTCCTCGATAGATCAGCTACTATGGCAGTGTCAAACGAAAAACATGAACGAATGTCATAATACTCTACGTGACAGCTTTGTGACTCGCGAAACCAGCCTCGAACTGAAGCGATCATCTTTGAATCCTCCAAAGGGTGCAGCCTCGGAGGTAATACCCGCGAAGATCGAGTAATTTTACAGAGTGTCCATCGGGAGAAGCCTTAGACCACTGGTATTTAATAGTCAACGAGTACGTAAAGAGGCACTCCACGAAAGAGTAAGACAGATATCCCGCAAGTTCCGGGATCGCCAGACAGATCGGGATGCGCACTGGGCATACATACAGATTTGGTATCTGGGTGGAAAACATCCAGGTCGGCCTCCTGTGATCTACTCGTGGAAAGGGTCTAGGAGGGATAATACCGTCTGCCCTTCTTGGAGCTGCGCAACTCTTGACCTTCTGGGACCGGGTGGCAGCAATCGACCATATGACATATGGGCAGGTTCCCGTTCGTTGACAGAAGATACTCGTCCAACCACCATACACAGTCGAGCGTTTGATCAAAGATATGAACACCCACAAGAGGGAAGAAGACGCGTACATGGGAACTGGTCCGGGAAGACTGAGTATCGAAGGAAAGTTCCAAACAGCTTCGAACCGGCTCGCACCGCATTCGCACCCACTGTTGTACGAAAAGGGTCAGCGATTTGACCTCAGTGGCTTGGTCGAGATGAGACATTATGCCGCGCCGATCACCGACTCGCCGCTTATCATTTGTGAGCTCGACTATAATGAGCACTGGCTCGACGAGTAGACCCAAGAGAGTCGGAAACGTTTCGAGGACGGCATTGTTATGTCCAGATCTACCGGCTTTCAGGATACAGAGAGGTCGAAGACTTTCGCTTCATCCGTGATTATGAACATCTGCGTACTGCTTATGCATTGATGCTGGAGTCCACTGGTAAGAAAGGGAAGTACAGGCGGCGGGGAATTGGTGAAATGCCGTATGAAGAAGGAATGGCGGATGAGGCGTGGGAAGTTCAGACCGTGGAAAACATCTAGGGGACAGCCGAGAATGAAACGTGAAACTGTTCTCAGATCAGGCACGGTTGGGTATGTTTACTTACTTGCTTGCAAGCAACCCTGTACCTAGCCGAAGGTTCAGCTATGTTCCCCGCCATGTCACGGATAATGCAATTAGAACTCCAACGTGAAACTTGCCTTCTTGTGTTGAACTCCAAGCAGCAAATTCCTCTTGATCCAGAGATCACACCAATTTACCGCATGTGATTAACTTGAAGTCTTGTCCCTTTGGAAAGATTACCATATAAACTGCACCCAATGCTTCCTCCAACCCCACCATTTTCAGCCCTTCCCCTCCAAAAGGATGGTCCACGAGGGAATGCATGGGGACTTTACGGCGAGAAGGATGAGCTCGGAATGCTCAACCGTCTCACGCCAGAAACTACACTCTCAGCAAGCGAAGAGATAGTCCACGGGCTTAGGATCCCGACAGATTGGCCTCTGAATATACCGAAAGTCCCTTGCTTCGGGCGGCAGACTTTCCACCAGCGTATCTTCGAGAAAGAAACGAGAGTCGTGAATGATGATACGCTGACGTTCAATACTCAGTCCAGCACACAATGGGACGGGTTCAGGCACTTTGGGTACCAGGATCACGAGGTGTTTTTCAATGGATGCAAGCAGGAGGAGATTCTGACTTCGACCAAGAATGGGACTCATGGTAAGCGACTTTCTGCTTCAGACGACGTACATTATTGATGTCGATTTTTCTAGTCTGGGTCGAGAATGGTGGCGTAGTTGGTAGAGGTGTCCTTCTGGACTACGCAGCTTGGGCCGAGTCTCAAGGCATCACACCCGCACTTCGCGAAACCACGGAGATCACAATCCAAGAACTCGAAGCCGTTGCGACTTCCCAAGGAGTTACTTTCAAACCTGGAGACATCCTCTTCATCCACTGCGGGTTTCTCAAATCCCTCGAGCAGCTCCCGGAGGAAGAGGCCTCAGCTTACGCCGCCAACATCCCGCCATCTGCCATCGGAGTCAAGTCGTGTGAAGAGAGCATCAGGTGGATTTGGGAAAAGCAATTTGCTGCTGTGGCGTGCGATATGCCTGCGTTTGAGGCGCTCCCGTTCCAGAGCACATCACACTGGATGCACGAGTGGCTGTTGGCTGGGTGGGGTATGCCGATTGGAGAGCTCTTCGACTTGGATAAATTGGCCAAGGAATGTGCGAGATTGAAGAAATGGACCTTCTTTTTTAGCAGTGTCCCTCTACATGTAAGTTGATCTTCATTGGGCTCTGTATGATGAAGCTGATCACGAGTAGGTTCAAGGTGGAGTCGCAAGTCCGCCAAACGGGGTTGCGATCCTGTGAGGTTCTCTGAATGCTGGGATGTAAAGTAGTTCGTTAGAAAGCCCAAATCGAGATCTGTGATCGACCAGGCTTCGAGAATCATTCGGCACTCGCATTCAAATTCCCCTGCTGGCTCTTAAAAGCTGATGATAAGATATTGGTTCTGAACCACGTACTGCAAGTACCCTGCTCATGAATCGGTTCCGAAACGTGCAGCTTTTCGTGTTTCTCGGTACCTATAGCGTTTGCGCTGCATATTGTTTAGCGAGCTCCCTCTTTACATCCATTCAAGGTACTCACTCATTGGTGCTGTGATCCCGATCCAAGTGGACATAACGACCATCTGGATATTCGTCCTGTCATAAAAACCCGTCTCTTTGCTCGATCAGGCCTTCATAACCGAATACAAAGTTGTATTCGGGAACCTGTGATTGTGTGACAAGCCATGAGCTCGGGCTGGTTTTCATCGCAAAGATTGGTCGACACCACTGCCGCCTTAACCTCACGTTGTCATTCCAGTATCGTAACTTATATAACCAGAAGTAGGTATGTTGTTGATAGGACCCGCCTTCTATCTTTCTCCTCGTAAGAGCTGCTCCAGTAAGGTCAGTGATCACCATGCTCTGCAAATCCTGCTCCTCGAATTGCCCTCGACCAGCTCTTCATACCGGAGCATGAGTGTATTACTGAATCAAGGGCTCAGGATATGCACAATGGATTGCTCTGGTGGCGATGTTGAAGACATGTAATATATGCCGAGGACTTCTTAGGCCCATTTTGGGGCTGGATGTCGATTATGAAGGACCCGGCGAATTTTCCCCTATTGCATCTGGCATCTTTTCCAATCAATCTCACCTTCTCCAGACCGTGGATGTAGAGCTCATCTCTATCGGGGAAAGGTTGTAGTGTATGCGGGTGATGACCACTTCGGGTCGATTAATCAGCGAAATTGCACCTCAACGGCTGTATTTAGGTTGACAAGCTCGTTGAAAGAGGATAAGTGTATTCTGCCAAAGGCCCCAGATTGGCAAAATTATCAGGCTTCCGGTTGAGATCCTTTCAGTCAAAGGATTCCTAGTGGGACGATGAGATGCTGGGTCAGCGCTTTCGACAAGTGGCTCGGTTTTGGAGGAACCGGCAGAACCTAACCAGTAATAACGGTTACAGTTCTCGGTATATCGGGAGTTTTACTAGTACGGGTGGTTCTCTCATCTGATCTTATAAAGATTGAATTTATTCTCAGGTATGATTAGAAAAAAAAAGACACGTGAGATAATCGTGATTATCTTTCATACTCTCGGGCCTGGTATCGCTCGCTACAAAGGACCCTTCTTCTTACTATAGATACACTTGAAACTTACCACAAGTTTCTTTCTTGTTTTCAGCTGAGGCTATTTCATCTTACTATTATCTCTAGCACTTAGGAAAGATCACATGGGCACGTGTTCCTGATATAAGCAGTAGTAAAACGGGTCAACAGTTTTATCGATTGAGAAAGGAGACCTAAGTATAGTAAAGCAGTTCGGTTCAATCATCAACCTACCTCCGATAGATGGGTTCGAAAAGTGTTGAAAGTTAGACCCAAAACGTCGAATGCACTGTGCTGTGAACAGTACGTCGTCTGCTAAGCACAACGGTCCTCATGATCCGGTCACCGCACCAGAGACCCGGGGACAAGTCGTCACTATGAATGCAAATTGAGGCATAGTCAGAGGTTCTCCAATCGAGTCCAGCGGAGAAGCTCCAACCGGAAGTATTAGAGGCAAGTCATCAACGGTCAAAGATTGGGGGTGATCAACACGCCTGGTGGGGAATTCATCGCGCAAATCGATACATATCCGAGAAGAATCCGTCTTGCGAGAGTTGCTGATGACTGACTTCTTGGGTCTATTTAGGAAGGGAAGATTTCGTGATTTCATGAACTTGACCTGTGAGGAGGGAGGCACTCGACCAAAGTCTTGAGAGTAGAGGCCATTCAAGAAACGATGTACTGTTTTGAAGTATAGTCATTATGAAGAACACAAGCTTGATACGATTTTCGATGTGCGGAAGGAGTTGAATAGCAGTGTGGAAGAATATAGGCCGTGCTGTATGGCGGGTTTTAGTGAATACATATCTCAACTTGCAATTAGACTTTTTTTCACGGGGAAAACCTATCCCGTGACTCTTCTGAAGAAATAGACTTAGAATAACGCTTTAATAGAAAGTCTTTCTACTTTATATAACTTGATTTAAGTATAGTTATTAAGGGTATATTTTAAACTATTAAGAAGAATTCCTTATAGAACTTGAACCTCGATAAGGCTATAATTCAAGTATAAATAAATCTTAAGGTATAGTAACGCTAGATAATAATAGTACTAACTCTATATACCCNCTATAATTCAAGTATAAATAAATCTTAAGGTATAGTAACGCTAGATAATAATAGTACTAACTCTATATACCCCTTAATACCCTACTTATAAGCTCTCTACTATTTACTATTACTTCTATATATACTTTTCGAAAATTTCTAGCTGCAGTAGACCTAATAGAGTAATATAGAAGAGTAATAGTATTTAATTACTATCGCTCCTATAAATAATTCCGTGCTATCCTACCTTTCCTCCTTTAATATAACTATATCTTACTAAGTCCCTAAAAAGGAAGCTATTTATTATCTTAATATCAATTGCTCTAAGCTACTCTATAATCTTAATAATAAGTATTATTCTAATAGATACTCCCAGATTAAGCTTCGGCAAGCTCTATCTTCTAAGCTACCTACTAATAAGCCTCCCCTAGGGAAGACTTAGGCTTATAAGCCTAAGGATAATAATAATAATAATAATAATCTTCAGTTAGTCTCTATTAATAGGAAGCCGGTAGCAGATAAGTAGGCTTAAAAGCTACTAGTAGAAGATATTAATACTCTTAGGTAAAAAGCAGGGTAGAAAGACTTTAAGGTAAAGGAGCAGAAGAAAGTCACTAGTTCTTATGGAATTAACCTTACTAATAGTTAATAAAAGATACTAGTATCGATCTACTTATATAAGCTACTGCTAGTAAAAGTAATACTTATTAGTAGCCTTACTAAGGTAGACCTAGACCTTCAAACTTCCTTACTAATATTAGATATTATCAACTAGCTCCTTCGAAATAACCTCTTATCGAAGAAGTTTCCTTTTATTACTAATTATAAAAATATTATTAGTAGAGAGATATAAGTTAATATAACGTTCCTAGTTCTGACTGGTACGCGGTGTATAGGCTCGTCGGTTAGTATCAGCTATAAAGKAAAGTAAATAAGAAGTTCGGTTCTTAATTAGAATTAAGATATTATAAGCAGGTATTAATTACTATATGAATTTGAGCACGAAGCTCCTATCTAATAGCAGAAGTGCTAATCTCATATAGAACTTTCGTTCCCTTATACTAGTCGTACAAGATATCTTATAAAGCGCGCAAGCCTATAAGACCGTCTAGCAGTCTAGTATATCACGTGATTATAGATCACCTACAGCTATAATACTATTATTACTATAATATAGGTAAGAGTATAGTACTACTTGCTATTTATACTATAATCGTATTAGTACTCTCCTTTTAATAGTACTAACTCTCTTATTAGTACTAAAACTTATCTAGTACTTACTACTAGGTAGTACTATTAGTATTCTAGTACTAGGACGGTTTTAATACTAAGAACTATACTAGTTCGTAATACTATCCCTCTTCTATCTTAGTATATCCTTACACTTAAGTATACCTAAGGAAATATCGATAACTACTTATAGCTATCTCCTTCTTTTATTATACCCCCCGAACGCTTAATAAAATACGTCGATTATATTATACTTAGAAGATAAATAGAACTAAGTAGTAAAATTATAGTATTATATACTAGATATAAGAAAGCAGAATATAAAGAATATATATCGCCTCGCGACTTTAAATTAACTTAATATAGTTATTACGCCCGACTGAATAAAATATACGATATTAGAGTYRTTAAYTATATACYYTTA
>FJUX01000214.1:3230-33053 GCA_900074905.1 Rhynchosporium agropyri | reverse complement strand
GCACGTGACATGTTCAAACTACTTACGTCAGGCTGATAAGGGGTGATAGTATCGACTTCGAGATCTCTCGTCTCGGTATATTACGTCATAACCCTTAGGGGTTTAACGTAGTATATTAGCCGGGCGAGTCACGACAATTCTCCGGCCTAAGGCGCTCGAGGRCGAGCTTACTAAGAGGGGAGATATTATAATAGGCACGTGATAGTCGGTTATATATGTACGGTACTAGGCATATTCAGCATGCGCTGAATATTATGATCTTTTGGTCCAGATAGCGTAGTTAGTGTGAGCCTAACCTCAACCCCGTTACATTAAGAGCTTAATTATAATAGTCTTATAGAAACCGAATAAGGAGAGTTACGCGGAACTTAAGTTATATTAACTAATCGTACTTATAAATACTATAGGAAAGATACTAGATATAGTTATAGCGAAAAGAATCTAGTATTATGCTAAGAGGTACTACTTTCTACTATAGATATATACTAAAGAGAGAAAATAATCCTTATACGAATACGCTATCTACTTTCTTCTAGAGAAAATTTATATAGCTTAGAGAAAGAGAAGAGTAATAATATTCCTAATACTCGATATATTAGAAGCCTTTAATAATATATCTTATAAACGCTTACTTTATAACTTATAGAAGAGAGATCTACTAATAGAGATAGTATACTAAGCGGAGAGCTACCTGAAGAATAGAACTACTCGGATTAAGCTATTCGAGGGTACGAGTAACTTATTCAATATACTTATAAGTATCCCTTAAGGATTACTATTATTACTAATCTTCTACTTATTCTATAGCGCTAACCTCCTAGAGATCAGATAAGTAGAAGAACTTATCACTAGATATATCGATAATATAAGCTTTCTAGTAGAAAACGCTTCTATAGTAAGTATTATTCAGAAGCTCGAGCTTCTTTACTTTAAAGCAGAAGACTAAGCTTATAAACACGCCTTAGTATTCGCTCTATAGAAGTACGAACTTATCTACTTCGTATATAAGAGTAATAGAAGTAGAATTAAGGAGAGAGACGCGATACTCGACCTCGGACGAGGCTATATGATCTTACTTATAGAATATACTAGATACCTAAAGATTATTCTCGATAAGGAACTTAATAGTATAGCTTATATAGACTATATTAAGATAAGAGTCGAAGTATTAATATAAGCGCTGAGAGCTATCATAAGATCGAAGTAAGAAGTAATAAGGGAAGATATGCTAATACTAGTTAAGGTAATTATTATCCTATAGATATTCTATAGAAGCTTAATATAATAGATATTAAACCTTATATAAGAGAAGAAGATATACTAAAATAAGATAGTATAGATACTAAACGTACTATAGAAGAAAGCTTTATATATAGCTATAAGTACCTTTCGATCGACTTCTATAGCGGTATTAAGTACTGAAACGGAGATACCTCTAGTAGAGATCTAACTAGATTAGATTAGCCTTATTACTACTAATAGGATTAAAGTATTACTAATATACTAATATATACGAGTATATAAGGAATAAGAAGATAGCTATAAGATCGATAGGAATAGACGATTACTTTTATATAAACTAGAGAAAAGGATAAGAAGACTAATTAGTAATAAGATATAAGAGAAGATCGAAAGATAAGTACTTATAGTAGTAGAGCTATAGTAAGTACCTCTAAGTATTAGAATCGAAGACTAAGAGGAGGCTATTAAGTTATATAATACGCTATAGAGTAGTAACCTCATCTTATATATATAAATCTTTATCGATAGAAGCGATATTAATAGCGGAGTAAGTATAATAGCTTAGTATAATAAGAGGAAGATTAGTAGATAGATATATATTAGACTATCGAATTAGTTTATAATATATAGCGCCGAACTCTATAGTATATAGATAGCCCTAGATATAGCTATTAAGAACCCGAGGGTAAAGAAACTTATAATCTTTACGGATAACTAAGTAGTAATACTCTCGATTGTAAGACCCCGAAAATAATTAAGGTAAATAGTACTTCGAAAGATCTACTATCTAGTGAATATTCTTAAGGAGAGAAAAGTTTAAATAAGTATTAGATAGATACTAGTATATATTAGAGTACTAAGTAATAAGATAGCAGATAAGCTTATAAAGAAAGTAATAAAGTAGAGAAAGAAGAGTAATAGGAGCCTGAGGACGAAAGTAATATATGTTGAATAGCTCCTCTAGTTACTCTTCTCTTATAAGAGATATATTAAAGTATACCTCCGAATTAAATAGCAGAACCTATAGGATGATAGCTCGACTAGACGATTATATAAGAATAAGTAAGAGAAGTATAAGAAGTCCTTCTTTAATTACTATATTAATAAACTCTACTTAAATCTTACTAAGGCTAAAGGCGCGATTCTAATCTAGATAAGAACTAACCGAATTAGCCTCTGTAGATACCTTTATAAGATTAAATAATTAGATACCCTATAGTATAGCTGCAGATAGGCTTACTAAATAGTACGATATATTATCGAGTAGTGCGAAACTCTCGATGACCTCAGAAGTAAGTACTTCGGTAACTTAATATATATAGATATAAGGATATATCTTAGTAACCTTAAGTTTAGTCTAATAATAGTATAATTCATATTAAAGTCGAATCTCTTATAATAATTCGACTCCTTAAACGTAATATTATTACTAGAGGGGTAACTACCTTACTATAATACGTAAAGAGGATAGCTAGAGTAATATATGATAATCTTATTACTATACTATTTAAGCTCTCTAATACAGGGGCTATAATAATAGTATCGTATAATAATATATTAGAATAGAAAGCTAGAGATAGGAGTAAGGTTATATAGAGTTTTAGATAGATTTGATTTTAGTATCTTTAGGTTTCTTTTATTTATTTTGTTTATATTCTAATTAGCTCTAGATATAGAGTTAATTAACCTATAGCTACTCCTTATACTCTAGCCTAAATATTACGTCTATATAGCGCTAGATAGTAGCTAAATAACTAAGGACTTCAAAAAAAAAAAAAAAAGTTGCATAACTCGCTTATAGCTTAGGGTAATGATGAAGTGTCAGTATCAGTTGTTTTTACATATAGTTCAAACGACAAAATAAGCCGTATTTACGCAGCACACACAATTCTCGTACAGGAAATAAGGTGGGCTATTTTGAGGGTTGAGATCCCGAGATGTGGGGACACCATGCCGACGTCACCGGACATGCAAACACGCATGAAGGGTTTCATCAGCGGGTCCAACGACTCATGAGCTTTATGTCCTAATGCTCTTTGACTCGTGTCTTTACCTTATTCATTCGTCCCTTGAGTGATAGTTCCGTCGTGAAATCGTACTTTCGTTCGGTCAATTGTTTGGACGTTTCAATCACAACATCAGGAGGCGACATCGAGGGGTGAAGTGTTATTACGAGACAAGAAGCTTAGACGGCATCCCATAATTGAATCTACCTTGCTCTTGACGATGTTACTCTACATCTTCCCTGCAATTCTGATCGGCTTCATATCATCTGTTCCAACAGTAAGGGCAGAATCTCAGCATCTCCTTCAAGAAACAAAAGATGGCTCAGCCATCAACATCACAATCAACTGGAGCGTCTCCATTATCACGTCTAAAACCACCAATACCCTCCAAGTAGTAGTCAACCCGCCTCTCCTGCGCAATAACAGTGTGCACGACAAGTGCTATGAATCTCTTGCCGCGATTTCGGCGGATTACGTCCGCTTTGTACCGTGGTTTCCATATCCACTCCTCTCGGTTCCAGAGATAGAGGCGCCTATCATCCTTCCACCAGAAACTTGCATCACAAGCTGGAACTTTACATATGCCGATGAGCTCATGGCCGATTTTTACGCCAGCACACCCGACGTCTCTCACATGATAGATTTCAGCACCACACCTGGCTGGATGTGGCTTATTCCTTCATGGCAACAATATGACTATCCACGTGATATCACAGTCACAGATTTTGGATACAACAAAGGCAACGAACTCCGCGACTCAAGCTTAAAGGAAGTTGCGGATTATTACGAACGCCTTGTAAGTTGGTACGTGAAAGGTGGATTCGTGGATGAATGCGGTGTCTACCATCACTCGGGCCACAACTATACGATCGAGTACTGGGAAGTCCTCAACGAGATCGAAGCCGAGCACGACATGTCTCCAGAATACTACAACAAAATCTACGACGCCATTGTCGAAGCTATCCACAAAGTGTCTCCCGATACCAAATTCGTCGGTTTGGCCTTAGGCGACAACTCGAAAGACATGAAATATTTCGAATCGTTCTTGAATCCGGCGAATCATAAACCGGGTACTCCGATTGATTTTGTTAGTTATCATTTTTATGGTATGCCGAGTGTGGCGAGTTCCGAGAGTCAGGCTGCGCAGAGCTTTGCGCAGACTGATGAGTTTATTGTGGATGTGGAGAGGATTGAGGAGATTAGGAAGAGGTTGTCGCCAAGTACAAGGAGTACGCTGAATGAGATCGGGACGTTTGATCCACAAGGCACGAATGTAGTAAACCCCGGGTATGAAGTTCCTGCCGAGTATTTCGTATGGAGCGGTGGTGTGTTCGCATACGTCTTCGCTAAAGTCGTCACTATGGGTATTGATGTGGTTGGTGAAAGTCAATTGATGGGATATCCCGGACAGTTCCCCAGTGTAAGTCTGGTCGATTATTGGAGTGGGGAGTTGAATGCTAGGGGGCGAGTGCTACATCTTCTACAACAGAGCTTCGGACCGGGTGATGTTGTTGTTGAGACCACTTTCGATGGACAGGATCTCGGCGCAGGTATCCATGCACAGGCTTTCATCACGAAAACTGGGGAGCGGAAAATGCTTCTTATTAACAAACTGAATCAGACGACCGAGGTGACGATACATGGATTTGAAGGCGGAAAGGCAGAGGTCGTGGACTTGAGTACAGGTGGGAAGATGTGGAAGACGTTGGAAGTTGGTGGGTCGGATTTCAATCTCACTGGATGGGCCACTGTTGTTTTGACTGAACAGTGGCGAGAAAGACGATCCGAACTGTAAAAGAGACCTTGAAAGTAAAAAAACTTTTTACTGGGCTTCGATCATTTTAGGAGACCTTGTTTCCCTTGGGCCTCATCATCGAACATTCTTCCCCTCAATCACCTCAACCTTTGTCTTCAGATCCTTATTCAACTTTTCAACCCTCCTCAACGTCTCCATCCTGCTACCTTCAACCTAACCTGGCCACTCCTCATTACATCAGAACTCTAAAACTCCAGTGAATATCTTTGATGTTTCAACTGAGCTTCGGAGGAGAGTTGTGCCTCAATGATGTTCTTTAGACATGATGGACGAAGGATATACGTAGATATAAGCAAAATGCTACTGTCAATCCTGACGCGGCTACACTACCACGCCGACGAGACGCGAGACATAATTTATTTTATAAATCGCATGAACAATTTTTTGGCATGTAAAGAGAAAATAAGAACGGGCAGATACATTCTGATGTCTGCTTTTGTTCCAAGAAGTTCGACGGAAAAGAAAGATTTAAGCTCATCCTGAGCAGTTAGTGCTTACACAATCCAGTCCAAGCGACACATATCCAATTTGGATCACAGCTTCGACCTCATCTCCTCCTTCTGCGCTTCCTCTCCCACCTCCCCCTGGCCATCCTCATTCAGTCCAGCACCCCATTCCAACAGCCTCTTCTTCCTCATCTCCACCCCCGCCCTCGGGCTCCGTCCATCCACATATCCCATGAAATCATGCGTGCTGAACCCCATCAACTGCAACAGCCTTTTCGGCAGAACATCCAAATCCTCCCATCCCTGCGCCACCGTGAAGTTCTCATACGTGCGTATCCACGGCTGACAATATTGAATAGTCATGCTTCGACGTGGTGCGGAAGATTTGTTAGCACCTCCAGAGTGCCAGAGTGTGTTGAGGAAGTAGACCATGGAACCTGCGGGCATGATGGCAGGTATCATTTCAGCACGCGTGGGTTGCCGGCTATCGGGCCAGAGATGTGAGCCGGGGATTAGTGTTGTGGCGCCGTTGGTGGATGTAAAGTCGTCGAGAGATATCATTGTTCCCTGCCTAATGTAAGATGTCCATCTCTAATATACTCAGACCCCGACGTCTATCTGCAGAGCAGAGATAGCGGAGACAGTTAGGGAAAATGAACTCACAATACCCATCAATGGTCTCGGCCTCGGTAAATTAATCAACCCATCATCCGTATGAATCTCCTGATATTTCTCTCCAGGTCCAATAACAACCGTATGATAACTCGTCATTAAGTACGCCTTTTGTAGGAAGTAGTCATTAAGCTTTAGTACTGTCTCATGGATTGGAAAACAGTCGAATGCACGACTCTTATCGCATAACGAGTAGATTCTCGCGGTACTGAAGCCTTCGAAAGCATTACGGCCGCCTTTTGACGCTGGTCCTGCGGCAATGGCAGATAGACGAGCGAGCTCGCTGTTTGCGAGGGAGACTTGTTCGGGTGTGAAGATGTTGGGAAGGATAACATAGCCTTGCTCGAGGACTTGGTCAATTAGATGGGCTATAGACTTCGTGGGTCAATGAGTTGTTCTTGGCTTTCTTAGGAGTTTTGGTAACATGAAAGGGCAATATATGATCTCCCGGAAGAGTCGAGGAATGGGTGTTATAGCTGCAGGATACATACAGCATCTTTGGGACCTGGCAGGAATGTCGTTCCTTGTCCCATCTGAACACGATCGTGTATTGTGCTTGCACGAACGTAAGATCCACTCTGTTCTTCTTGTGACTAGATGATCGAGTTTAGTTGGATTTCTTGTTACCAAAGGAGTCTATTGTATGGAAGCTGCAAAGCTGATCAGGTATCTGGGTAATGACTTGCCATGATGATATTTGCTAGACTTATTTGATCATGGAGAAATACTTTATATAAGCCTTGTGAGAATCATAGAATACACTTCTACTGAAATCCAGGATATCAAATAAAGGGAATGGGGAGATGAGATAGGCATTGTCAGAGTTAGCCTATGCGGGGTAGAGGTGGGGTGTCTCAGTGGCGTCTGCCGCCAATTTAAGGTCGTTGATAGCCTACCTGTAGAAGAGAAATGTCTGTGAACGAGCCGAGGCATAAGAAGTTTCCACATCCAGCTGATATTATGTGAAAAACATACGGACTTATCACAAATGGAAACATCGACTATTCATCTCTCTAGATACTTTTCACAAGTGTCAGTTTCGAGCTCGCATAGTTTCAATCTCAGGGAAAGTGGAAGGAAATTCACCTCGCGATAATTGTCCGCCATCTTCATTCTCAGAAATGGCTTGCAAGAAACTTTCTCCGCCATGAAGAAGTCAAATAACTCTTTACTGACTCCTCCGGTTTCGGGTCTCAAAATACTGACCAGTTCCTGTCTCACGATATTCTGCCCTCCTTCATTTTCTAAATCCAGCCGGCATATCATTTGGCCTAGATGATTTTGAAAGAGTGAGTATCGAACTTTCTTCCAGACATCTTCAATATTTGATGTGGCCAGCCAGTTTTCAGTTTCCGTCAGAGAATTGAGTTGATAGCCTTGCGATTGAAGTGTTGGCAGATGGAGCCGAATTCCGCCAAGATCACGTATAGCGAAGCCTTTAAGGGCGCGAGTTTTGGTGCATATGCGAGCTACCACATTTTGACCGTGAGGTTCGAAACCGATATCATGGTCTACTACGGGTGGGATCATGACTTGAAGCAGTAATGCTGTGTATCTGACGAGATGTTAACAAGTCATAGTTTGAAAGAAAAGAAAAAAACTCATAAACACACAAGATAATACCTACTCTCGAAACCAAACTTTCTTCTTCTCCACTGTATCAAGCCCAAAGATCTTCTCCGCGTAAGTGATCTCACTATGAACAGTTCCTTGTAAAAGTGCGGCTGATACTACCAATGCTTCATCGTTAGCTCTGGCTCTTGATTCCAGATCCAGTCTCAAGATACAGCCAATCTGCTTTGCTTCGTCGGACGAGATCTGACTTCCGACCACAGAGGATACATCTTCATAAAACCACAGCTGTTTCGGAAGAACCTCGATAAGCATCTTCGTGATCTGAGGGGCTGTGCGCGCTGCTCCAGGTGTGATAGCTCGGACGGCGCTTGTGATCTTACAGTTCAACGCCATTTTCAACTGATATTTGTATTCAGGGCGCAAGATTACCGTTCGATAATTCGACAATGCCAAGCTGCCGTGAAGTGTGCGAACAGCCCTTGCACGTGGAAAGTATTTCTGAATGGCCGGTTGCTGTCTGGTAAGGGTAGGAACAATAATGTGCTCCTTGTCGAATACTGTGATACCGAGGGTGCAGAGAAGAGGCTGGAGGAGCTCTTCGAAATCACCCGTGATGATCAGATCACAGCGTGGGACCGAAATGAAGATGATATCTGGTTCAAGCATATCAGGAATATTGCAAGAATCAATTGTATCCAATGGTGGCTCTGCACCAATAGACCTGTGCATCGGGTGAGTTGGATGACCCCAAATCATTGTTCTCTCCCATTCAACTGCACTAGAATCAAGAGTAGGTGTATTTGCCTGTTTCGCTATTTCTAGCCATTTCTCTGTAATTCCCTATTAGCGTGTAAGTCTTCTCTATGTATTGGTGTCGTCAAACCTTGATTCGCAGCTGAGTTGCGGACTTCTTTCATGATCATTTCTTTGCGTCCAAGTACATCAATGTGCTGGAACCAAGGATATACGAATTCCAAAATCGTTCCTGGATCAAGCTCTTCGCGTGACCCTTGCTCGCCCTCGATTGTCATTTGCAGGTATATAGGGCGACGGAGATGCTCTGGTCTGATGACTTGATTATGCCAATTGCGTGCCTTCAGATACAGGGCAGCATCGGAACTAAGCAGCACTTTTACTTCTCGCTTTATCTCAGCTTCAGCTCGTGTGGGAGGGAGGTTTGATGATATGTGGAGCCATGTTTCGAGACCCGTCGTGATTACTGAGCCATGTACTAATCTTTCGTTGACGAGTTGAGCGAGGAGTCGTCTGCTTGTTGCGAACTGAGCGTTTTCTAGCATGGAAATTGGCATTGTTCAGATATGCCGAGTGAATGAACCTGTAGCGTGAGGGAATTGGTATGTCTAGACTAAAAGATTTAAGACACAGTGCGGGAGGTGTGTGCAAGCAGAACTTATCCTGCTTCAAATTGTTGCACCGCAGGGTTGCAAGTCACTTCAGATTTTTTCCTATGTGATAGGTTTCGAAACATAGAGAACGAGGATGAAAGAATGAAACCAGTAGAGAAGCAACGTGCTTTTGTGATTGGAGTCCCGAGCTGCCTGTCATTTGTACGACTTTCGTTGCTGGCCCGTTGCACCACACCTCATGTTACATACATTTCCGGCTCTTGTGCGACTTTTGCATGACCCCTCAACGGCTTCGAAGAATATGGTTTGACTGATAGACCGAAGGCGAAATCCTGTCTCTTGTATCCTGAAAAGTCAATTCTGCGCTTGGTCAAACTACGTCCTCCCTGACTGGTATCCCAAAGTTCAACAGGCAAGATCTTCCCACTGTGCGAATCAACAACCATTTCCAATCATGGGCCATTAACTTTCCGGAGGATAATTTGAGATTTCTTAAAAACTTTACTTCAGGGGATCTAACACAAACGAAGACTTTCTTCGGCCCTCATGGCCTTTACATACTACTTTCCCAAGAACGGAATTTTGCTCCTGAACTCTAGCGAGCGAAGGAGACACAAGATCAACCTCATGAGCGATCAACGTTATGCATCTCCTTCTTGAAACGACAACCATTACCCTTGATACATCCTTTGTCGGGACACTGATGTCCAAGCAAGCACTTTTCATCTTTGCAATGAAGCTTAGATGGACATGGCGTATAACGTAGTGATAAACGCCGAGCGGCAATCCCATTTGCATCAAGCCTCACTCCATGAAGATATTCACAGTTGTCAAAGGTGCAGCATCCAAGGATGTGGAATGTGTTGCAATGTTTCGTTGTCCTGAGCACTTTGACTAGCGATTGCGGCGGGTTGATGATGGAATCGAGACGCTGACCTCTACTATTCTGCATCACAGTGTATCGCTTACGAATATCAGCGGCCACAGAGGGCACATTGGCTTCGTCTATTTTGACTGCATCAACAGCACGTCCAATTGTTGCAGCGTAGGTGGGTGGAACAGGAGTGCGAGGAGGGGTCGTTGTAAACGAGACTCGTCGAGCCAGAAGCTTTGTTGTCCTGAAGACATCAGGGAAGCGTGCAACGATAAAACTGTCTCTGAGTACTGCAAGCTCTTTGGCAAATGGAGGACCTTCAATCAAGACAATTCGGTCCTTCTCCAGATTATCCCCCACATGGGGCTGCAGAAGTCGCGCATAGCCATTATCGGCAGATCCGCCGAGAAAGACTGCTCGGCATTGGACATCTGCCACATCATGGTCGAACCATGCTAGATTGAGCGATCCATCA
Organism: Rhynchosporium agropyri; assembly: GCA_900074905.1. Classification (NCBI taxonomy): domain Eukaryota; kingdom Fungi; phylum Ascomycota; class Leotiomycetes; order Helotiales; family Ploettnerulaceae; genus Rhynchosporium; species Rhynchosporium agropyri. Next base: position 22,580 of record FJUX01000214.1, on the reverse strand, counting down.
GAAAGTGTTCTTTCAAGTAAGAGAGCCACCTGGAGCTGCGACGCCATGAATTTTGACTTTACCTTTCAATTTTGCATCTGCACACTCTTTCCCATCTCCGGCATCTACAAAATCACACATAGGATGTCCCATGTTAAAACCACGGATGAACATGGAAAGATCATCTTGACGTTCCAAAACCTTGTTGAAAAAGTATGCCGATGCCAGACCCTTTATGTTGGCATATACGCGAATGCGGACGGCTATATTGCTCGGCAACTTAAGCTCTTTTGAAACATACTCGCACACTTTGTTTCTCAAACAACGCACTGCTTCTAGTCCTCCTTGGTGGGCAAGTATAACCAGTGCATCGAGAAACTACCAATATGATACCGTAAGAATTGTTCTTTGGTAATGCACAGCAGATCCGATAAACAAAGATTGGATTACTTACCGGCATACAATCGCCATCAATCAAAACCGACACGAAGTTATTGGATCTCTTCGCACAGTCAATAAATAAGCCTTATGTAGCATGGCTGAGGAATCGCACAATATCCTCTTCCAGCTTCTCAAGCTCATCTCGGGCTTCCTTGTGCTTCGATTGGTAAACTTTTGTGGTCGTCTGTTCACGTTCAAGATGTAACTTCTTCTCTGTGAGGTTAATCTGAAACTCTTCGACTTGGAGAATCAGGCGCTATGAGTACAGTGTTCTGTTAGTCCCATAATAAATCTGCGAACTAAAGGCAGGGTGTCTGGCGAAACCTACCTCTATGAGCTGGTCCTTTCTGTGGTCGACCTCTTTCAACTTGCGGAACTCCTGTTGAAACACATCCAGAGAAACCATGGCTAAAGCCACCAACAACACACTGGAGAATCCAACCAAATGTTCTCGATGATGCCTTTTCGCAATGAATCCCGCGAGTTAGAGTACTGTTCTCGGGGAATCGATTGCTCCACCGGAACTAGCTATCTGCTAGTGATTTCAATAGAGTTTAGGGATCGGGCCGCTGGGGCTCAGTGCGTTGGCGCTATGCCTAGTCCTGATTACGTGATGTGAGTGCCTGAGGTTTTGATATTGAACGTGCAGGAGTTAATATGTGTATATTTTCTGTTGCCCTGTATATACAGATTTCATCCCTAATGCTGCCATATTACCGTCAACCCAGGTCATTTTTTCTCGAGCATTATTGAATTATTGCAAGTTGAGGCCACGCAACATTGTTCTGACAATTCATACCGTATCAAGTCCACACTTTCAGTAAGCTGAAAACCTTCAGGCTACTAATCGTGACAATTGAATCAAAAGCTGGTCGATATCGCACCGCTACAAGCTTCTTCTGGTAACTTGCAACTGCGAAGACAGCTTCCTAATGATGCGCTCACCACAGGTTTCTCAAACGACCTTACGAAGGCGATAGAGAGCAACACTGCCTGTTTCCTCGATATTTCGAGCCATATGAACGGTGGGGACTGATTCTGAGCTCCAAGCCTTATGTCTAACTCTTAGAATCCCAAGAAACCTTCAGAAGCTGCCGCAAGAGTCAAACGCCAGTCATCTGATCTCATTCTAAGAAAATACTGCAAGCAGTCTATCATCAACAGTAGCAATTTAGAGATCACTATCCAGCGAAAGGAGGAATCTAACATCGAAATCAACGATACCACCAGATTTCATATTTGCCAATCTAAGCGTATCTGTTCAACAACTTGCAAGAAACGGCCTCCTTAAGAATTGAATGTCTTCTCCTCCTTCTCCTTATCAGTCACTTTTTGCATCTTGACAGGGCAGCTTTTAAAGTGTTTACTGAATGCACTTGGATTTTCCTTCCAATTCCCCACAGACCCGATTTCGACCGATAAGCTCATAGTTTCCTGTCCACGAGTTCGGTAAAGTCTCAAGCGTGAGCTTCGTACTCGGATGTTCTTTTTGCAGATTCGTTTTCAGCAGATCCCAACGCTGCGTCTAGTAAGGCTTGAAATGGTAGATCTGAAAACAAGGGAAGCTGCAGGAGGAAGTGAAGGCGTCGAGGAGACATGTGAAGTTCACGTCGAATTCGCGCGCATTCTCTTCGTGGTGCTTTCGGCTCCTGTCGTCGCAGAAGGTATGATTGCAGTGAGGAGCTGTGCAGTGGAGTTTCTTCAGTGGTGGATCGATATCTTTTGGTTTCTCGATTGGGCTGTAAGACTCGTGGTTCATGCTGTGGGACATTGCTGACAGTCGTAAAGAGTTTTGAGGATTGAATTCGGAGCGATGGCTCATCCGAGTGGCGACTGTTGATGTGGAAGACTTGTAACTCTTCATACCTGAATCGGTCTCGAACGAGCCAATGGAGCTCATTAGCCGAAATGAGTGACGATTGTCACCAGTGGAGTAGCTATTCCCTCTTTTTGACCTCGAGCCCGGTTCCCATATTGGGCTTGGGAGTAACGTATCAATATCCATAGAATCTTCCCCTCTGATCGAGTGATTTGTTGTGTTCGAAACCGCTCTGGATATAGGTGTTTCTTTGGACTATCGATATCCAGGTCCTAATCTTGCAAACCTTGGACTACCCCTCACCTCATTAATATTGATGGGTTCCGATGGCACATCTGGCTCGTATATCCCTGATATATGTTTAAGCAGATCGACCGAGTTAGCCACGATGGAGAGATCGGATATGTTGGTCTTCGGTAAGAGGTCCAATATTGCGGACAGGTGCGCTTTCCAGAAGGTATAAATTTTCCAAAAAACTTACCTGGATACTCATTAAAATTACTCTCCCGTCTTGGACCAGGCTCGTAGTGATTCCTCTGATGGACAGATTGTGGGATGCTAAATAGAAGCAGTTGATGTTTCTCCGGCAAGAATAGTGTGTTTTCTGATGTGATTGGTCCGAGAGATACAATCGCTAGATCTTAAGGAAGGTATACTACTTCTGAGACTTGGGGTGATATTATAACAATTATCGAATAACTATCGAAGTCAGCTTACGTTAACTTCATCTGCGATGGTAGGCATACATCTCGTCCACTCGGTAAGCAACTCGACCATATCTTCTCCCGGTTAGAAGGTATCTCTCATCCTGATAGCAAATAGCAATCTTGGCCCTCCTTGATCCCCCATTAGCTGCGGAATGTTAAGATTGGGTATACCAATGTTCGAAGTGCCAGCCATGTCGATCGTGGTCTTGATTTAAGAATGGTCCCGAAATGGATGAATTTCTACCACTGGCTGTCACAGAGGTGTTGGACTCGAAAGCCAAAGAATTGTTGCAGCCCCATGAAATTGGAGGCTGCCATGGACTGGTGGAATTAATGGTCGACTGTGGTTCGGCTTTGGCTGGAAGTTGAATACTCCTCGGGCTGGGCCACATAGTTCCTCTGGCATCCGGCATTGTGTTAGGAACAAAATCTTCTTGTATAGCTATTCCACACTGAACGAAGGCTGGTTACCTAGAAGTCGAATCTCTGTCACGAGACCGCTGCTGAACGAGAATGAACGGACACCATTTGCTGTCTTGTTGAGGCGCAAGCCGAGATCAACTCGTTTACGCCATTACCCTCACTCGCGTTGGCTGTTTCAGATGCATAAAAGTCTAATAAAATGAGGACGTCGTTGTTTGCTTCTTCCAGAATTGTTTGGATGCCACCCCGTTTCACAATTGGACATTTCCGCTTCGTGTAATTCCTTACACTGTCATAGATAAAATTAATAGATCTTCCTCAAATAAATAAAAAGTGTTTTTACCCAGTCCATACCAACAGTCTTGTTTCGGTAAGTGTAGCATGCCAAGCATAGTAGACAATCTTTAAACGCGTCTTGCTATCCTCAGCCGGCTTCATATAATCCATAATCCTTTCCGTCAACCTGTAATGGCAATTCTCATCTGGAATCTTCTAGAGTTTTGTCTCAAAGCGGTATAGATTCTGGAAAATGTCATGAAGCTTGTCGATCTCCTGCGATACAGCCGTACTGGTAGATTTGGATCTTCGTTCTCCCAGCTCAGCATCAGCGGGGACACCCTGGTATCAAGAGACTTGGTGTAATTGGGGGTGACAGCGTTCGCAGCTGCTTGAAGATCACTACTGAATTTCTGGAAAACGATATGGTATTGCCATCGATCGAGATCATGTATTGTAGGTGGAGGGCTCGAGTTTACGCTACTTGTGTAACTTTGCTTCAGTTTCGTGGCAGGTGTCGTCGCTGTTGGAAAACTTTGGCTGCCCAGCCTTGAGCTGGAGATACTTTGCGCCATCACTTGAAGGTTCTATATTGATCGGTTGAAAGTGGGCGGCTCTCTTCCTGAATTACAAAGCAATTCTCAAAGGAGTTGGTAAGAAGAGAATTGCAGACTTATGGGTTCAAGAACAAAATCTGAAATATAACAATGTGATGCTCATTTTTCTGAGAGAATGAAAGCTGGCTAAAGCGGCAAAGCCTGTCAGCCCTCCTGAACCTGTTGCTCGGTGGAGAATTAGGAAACTCTGTGCGCCACAAAGCTGACGAGGCAGATTTCCCCAGTGAAAAGAACTGAATGTTTCAGCGACGCGTGCCGCATTTGTAACTGCGTCGATGCGGGTCATTAACTCCACGTTAAAAATTGAGTAGCGCTCAGTGTACTTAAACCAGATGTAGTAGACATCTACTTGCTAATAGTTTCTATCCTAAAACCCATAACCAAAAGGAGAACCTTAGTTCCACGAACAAACCAGTAGTAAATTTACGTCAATGATTGCCAGGGACTCTTGTCACCGAGTTTTCCAGGCAAATTTTCAGCCAGGTCTTGCCCTCCAACAACAAGCTTCTCAGCAGCCACAAGAGTAAATAGCATTCTCGCCCACCCTTCATTCTCGGTAACGTTTCTCCACGCGTGCATCGTACCTCTCTGAATACAGACATCTCCCCTTCTCATTATCTTCTTCTGGCCGGAGTCCAGGATCAGTTCCATGATGCCTTCAAGAACGACTCCATAGTCGATCGACTCCGTGCGATGCATGTAAGGCTCTTTGGAAGGAGCGAAGTCCACGAAGCGAAGTGCCGTGCCTGTTGTCAAATACATCAGTAAGAATTACCTACGCCATATCTTAGGCTTTACACACCATTATGGATGCTCAATCCGCCAGGTGGAGAATTTAGATCTTTCTCGTAGCTTTGGATATCCTTCGGTACAGTTCTCGCGTTGTCAGCATTTAAATCGACGGGAAATCCTTTCGTGGTGTATCCAAGGAAAAAATTTGCTCCAAGATCGACTTCACGGAACGAAGACTCTGACGAAAGGTCCTCCGAGAAGACCGCCTTTCCAGAGGGGTCGTGAGTGGTTATCAAACGCTGCACATCGGGGAGGCCATTTGGGAGAAGAGGACGATCGGACATTGTACTGCAAAGTAGTAGAAGAATTTAGTGGATTGAAGAAGGAAGGGTCTGCCAACAAGTTCTAAAGTAGATGTATAGTCTTTATAGAGTATTTAGGAGACTGGTTGACACAAACATCGTCCGGCTAATATGGCGGTAGTTAAGGACCACATGTCTCATCCAACTTAACTCTGACGAGGCACGGGAAATATCCATTTAATCAAAAAATCAATCAAGTAGATTACTTTTTTGCATATCATAACAATGGGAAATAGTAACAGGTAAGGTACCTAGTCCTCTGATTCTCTGTCTTGATTAATTTAGTAGTATTACAGAAGTATCTATCTAGTTTTACTATACATGCTTCTATACTATAGAGGGGAAATTCCTCCTTATCCTAAGTAAACCTCGGTATCAGAGCCTTAGGCAGAACCTTAAGTATACGGAGGTGCTAGGGCTAAGGTTTAGCTCACCGCCAACAGCAGAACATAGGATACAGGTAGTGCAGAAAGAAAGCAGTAAGCTAAACATCAGCCCTAGCACCTCTATATATGATTACTTACGGAGACCTCCTTAAGAGCTCTATATCTTTCTATTTCCTTTGTAATAGTACTAATTAGATCACTCCTATCTCTATACTTGTTTACATACTACTTATACCCTAGAAGTCTAGTTTCGTCACAAAGTAAACAATTCTAACTATAATTGAGTTTTGAGCACGTATATGGATATCTTTCGGGCCCCGTCGGATTTAAGTTGGATGAGACATGTGGTCCCTAACTACCGCCATAGGCTAAGTGCGCGAAGCAATTTCGAAGCCCAGCATTTTTCTACTCTAGATGCGAGCGGCGTATATTTGATCTCTGGTGAACAGCGTAAAGCTGCTGATAGTGCGGAACAATGATGTTTCCGAAAGTGACGTGGAGATCTTCGTGCTCAATAGTCGCACATAATTCGTTAGTCGTGCTTATTCGAGCTCTGCATAGCTTCTCGGTGAAAATTGAGCGTGCCTGATACTGTTCTCGACTCCAAATGAGTCATTCCTTCAGTACTGCACCTGTTCGGAGTAGTTAGCTTTCCACATTCCCATCCACATTCTCATTGCTTCGCCCCAATATCCTCTTCACTTGCCGAAAAAATAGTAAAGATCGATCTCATGGATCGATTACACGACTTTCTTTGCTGAAAACAGATAGCTCAAGGTGTGGCGATCCTGCTGAAGGCCTACCTGCAGGTTTTTTACTCGATTTACAAGTCAATTCGAGCTCGAAAGATATGTGACCGTGCTTGTCTTGCGACGGTCCCCTTCCCGCTTGCACCGAAAGTATTGCAGAAGTTGCCTGATCATGGGTAGCATACTCGAAACTGCTTTATAAATTTATATCCTTGTGTCACTTATGACTTTCTAAATAGGTGTCGATCCATACGTTGGCATCGTTGCGGCAGCAGGTAGCTCCTTCCCAACGTCCGGGAGTTCTCCTTCCCCCGCTTTCTTGTCTTTCGATACCTCGTCACTCGGAACTCTCTGTTCTCGGTACCAGACCGAATCCTCAGATCATGCCGGACCCTCAAGGTAATCTTCTTGCCAATGATACATGTAGACATGGCTTTTTAGAATCATTGTTGACATGAGCCAGTTGAAGTGCGAAGGAATATTGAATTCACCATGTAAAAGATGCCGCGATAATGGCACAGAGTGTGTGGTTGCACATGCAGGGCGCTTCCGGAAAGATCACCACAAACTCAGTCTGCACCTGCATGCCGAAGAGGGCTTCAGCTCACCGGCTTTACAGTCAAATATTCCAGTACAATTACCTCGTATCGAAGATTCAAAGCCAACCAATAGAACTTTGCCGATTTCAGTCACGGCACATTCTGACTCGAGGTATCCGTACACAAACATGAACACAAAAACATCGACATTGACTTCGATTCCCGGAATATCATCGGATTCACCCAATCTTTTCTTAGGACTCGCTCCAATCTATTTTGTTCCCTCTGCTGAGCTTTTTCGAGGGGCATCTTACGGCTACGGCCCGAATGTATCTCGATTGGGCATCAAGCGGAAGAGATCAGCGGGAGATACGCTAAATGATACCGATTCAGTTCCAGACCACCAGGTAGATTATGAAGAGATGATCAAATTGTAAGTCGATCAAACACAAATCATAAGTTCAACCTTTTCTGATGACTGTCCAGCTTCCGGGAGAAACTTGTTGTATTCATGCCTGCTCTCCAAGCAAAGGATTTTGAGGATGCTGAGAAGCTATTCACGGACGAACTATCAGTTATGTACTGCATCTGTTTCGTCTCCGCCATATTTTTTCCTGATAGTGCAGAAACTCAAGCGAAGCTGTATCCGAAAATTGAATCTATATCTAGGGGCCACTTTCCCGATGGAAACAGTTGAGAAAAATCGATTTCTCACATGAAGGCCTTGCTTATTCTCTGCAGCTACACGAAGATCTCCGCACCATCACCCCGAGCTTCTAACCTTCGCAAGCACAATATTTCGTTCTGGGCTTTGAAGTCCTATGTCGAGCTTTATGCCATCCAGCACTCGTTCTTATTTCAGGGCCTGCGAACGGAAATTATATCGCCGAGAAAAGATACCCCTATCCATGAGACCACGGCATGGCACATATATGCATTGTGGCTTCAACTATTCATAGTTTCCCACTAGTACGTATCTATACTCTGTGAAGGTCTGCATGCTAACAGTATCAGTGCTTCTGTGGTAACCAGTACTCCTCGAGGCGTAAAGATTGATGCTACTATCCGAGCAGTCCCATGGCTGATCCAGAAGATGGGAATGCATCCTCAATTTCGACTTCTGGCAGAAGTGGAATTGTACCTCCTGTGGGAAACTGTAAAAGAAGGTTTCAACCTATGAAGATTGGCGCTAATCAATATAGGCCAGTAAAATACAACCAGAGTTTAATGAGTGGTGGTATTACCCATCAAACTCCTCTCTCAATGCCGTAGCCGAGAGCAACACGGAGCATGCTTTGCAGAAAATTGAAAAAGATTTGGAAGCGTGGGGAGCTAAATGTGAACAATACACGGAAGGTTGATCTCTCTTCGATACACTCGCAAGCATCCTCTAACCTCGTACAGGTGGCCTTGAGGGCAGCGCTCTCGATTACTATTGCCGATGCATGCGATTCTACTTCAGCAGTTGCGCAATCCGTCAGATACTGAGGCCAAGTCGCGAATTTTCTGACCTAGCAAGCACTCAAATCCGAAGATGCCTTCACTATGCGAATGAAGTCCTGACATGGTATCTCCAACGAACCCCAGTCCAAGAAGAGAGTATCAAGTATAATTCCGAACCGGCTCGCTCAATGACGTATTTCTGCTGCTTATTCGTCATTGAAAGCTGTCAGACCTTCGCGTACAGCATGATCGGAGTCGAGGAGACGTTGAAAAACGTGATCACAACGGCGAAAATGTTCAAAGAAGTAGCGCCAAATCGAGAAAAATGCCTATATCCAAGGCTCGCTTTTGGTGGACAGGGCGGAAGCACTAAAGAGCACATCCGTGTGGCGGCAAAAGTAGGCCATTGCCTTGGCCAATCCGCTGGACTGCCTCGTAGAAGGAGTGACTTGAGAGCAGCTACATGGGTGCCCTTCAAATTGAGAGAGGAATCTCCCGCAATGTGTTTCGACAGAGGAAGCATTCTTGGGGATTTCAGGCTTCTTGCCAGAGACTTCAGCTTCTGTGGGCTTCTTCCAATTCGGGTCCGTTGTAGAGAAGTATAGGAATGTCCTATATTCACATCTCTTCTTCTTCCCCTACGAGGCGAAGCAATTAATGGTAGTCTTGGATTTGTTTCAGACTGACCGGATGGTCGCCTTTCGGATGTCTGTCGTACGACAGGCTATGGTTCAGAAAGCTCAGTATTCCTTTCTCGTATTGTATAGATTTTGCCGACTCTTGATTAAATCGCGGCTATAATGTTTGGGTGCTATCGATTGGGTGTGTGACTCTACTCAAGCAAGAAATGTGCTGGGGCCAGAGGTCACCAAGTTTTGGGGGACTACATGCAATTTTGCGTTTGGCAGTTGAGAAAGACTTGTATTATTTGTAAATTAGTTTAGTACTACTGAATACGACTTCTGTATAATTAAGCACACTATTACTATCAATCTAGTATCTTGAAATGAAACAGGAAACTCTTATCGGTCGTAGCTTGTTGTAACATGCATCATTATTTCACACCTTCGACACTTCTTCCTGAACCTTCTCTCTCCCAATAGTATTCGTATCATCATCCTCATACGTGACCGTGTAATCCGTAACTTTATGAATCCTCTTCCCATCGGTATAATTCATTGCTGTGTCCTTATCGTGAAATATAAATTCCTCGCTATTATCATCGCCTAATCCTCTAGATACGCTCGTCAGATTGATCGCGCGTTCTTCCTTGGCCCCACCACGAGAGGGTACCCATTCATTCTTTGCTGTGCCGGCATGGCCATAGTTGCCATTCTTGGAGCGTGGTCCGGAGGCGTAGGATGTGCTTTTGATGGTTTTCGGAGGGAAGACGGTTGGGAATAACATGGTGAGTGGTAGGCGACACATAGGGAGGCATGCGCAGACTATGGCGACGTTAGGCTCGACCATTGTCCAGAGAGAAGATAGGATGTCATCTACGGTCAGGTCAATCGAATTAGAGAGGGACAGTATGTTGGGAAAGACAAGTACTGACAGGTGATATCTGGGGTCTTGGTGGAGAAGTCCAGTGTTTGCATCCGGAAAATGCTAGTTACGACAACACTTCAAACAAATCAGCATAGATGTTCCCAGGAGCCATTTGGGGATGCAATACAAAGCACCTAAAGCGAATACGCCCATCAGGGCCGCCTTCTGATTCAGTGGTAGCCGTGACTGCCATAACAGCGGCATTGGGAGGACCAAGATGATTAGATCTGTCGCGATCGAGAATCCAGCATTCGCATACCAATTCTTGGTAAGATCGATACACGTGCCTGGTATTGTCTTGTTCCATGCTCGAGGGATTGGGTTGCATTGAAAGATAGTTGCAAACCACGTTGCTGCCATATAAGCCAAGATGATTGCTAGCATCATATTACACGCAATGCGGAAAGGCTTCTGGACGAAGATCCGAAGATAGAGCAGTAGGATAGAGGCTTTGGTCAGGTTGATGGTCAGCTTGTAGAAACCTTGAGCTATCCAGAAAGTCTATACTGATTAGGCAAGTTTCACCTAGTCCGGGAATGGTCAGTTACCTGTAAAGTCATTTTTCTGTTGTACGGCGTCAGGTTTTTGATATGCTGGCCAAAACCATAATGGCAAGACAGCATTATCAGAATCGAGACAGTCATCGAGAACACCTGAGCGACTTAGCTTGGTTTGGAGGCTATCACAGGACAATTGACTTACGAACGAGACGAGGATAGTCCAATCATCCCATCTTAAACCCGCACGCATGTGTATCCGCGACCATAGTCGAACAGCGATGAAGATTGGTGTGAGAACAAAGAAGATGATGCAGGGGATTTGGACTTGAAGGGAATTGCTCGCTCCCGGAAGATTCCCACTGGCCGCCATAATGCTTGAAATCGAGAATTTTTGCAGTGAGAGTTCACATACAGCACAGAAGTCCTCCAGACATCACTAAGCGAGGACACCTGAACTTATGAAAGGAGTGCAGATGACACCATATATCGTCTTATCGTCCGGTTGCAAAACATGCCAGTCTCAATCTTCACTTTGTATCAGACACTTCTACGCGATGGTACTGTAGGCCGGATACAAGGGGTTATGTCTGTACAAGGACAAAAGTGCTTCCCCGACTCCCTGTCACTTCAGCTGCGCCGCTGCAACAGTGTCTCCGGACAAGGTGTCAATAATCAAGGACAAAATAAAGATCTTATTTGCCATTTAGATGCTGTTCAAGGTGAGAAGGAAAGTTCGAGACTCCTTCTGAAATCTTCCAAGCAGTCACAAAATCGGTCGACTTGCTAAATCATCAATCATTATCACTCTAAAGCATCAGATCAGCGTTAATTTAATCTGTGGTCTGCACGTTTTCTTTCAAGACCGTTCAAAAGGCTGATGAGTTAGAGGGATCCTCTTTGGGATATAAGCCCGCAAAAATAAGGTTGGGCCCTAAACCTGGAGACGAAAGTTTCCGTTCCATCCTTTCGTTGAAGTAAAGGGGAGCCACTCTGTAGTTCGTCAGAGAACCCTGAAGCGGGTGGATCTTTCTTCAGACTGGAAGAAAGGGAGGAAGGTGACTTGAGATTGTCTATTTAATAAGGAAAAGATTCATGCAGATCGATCGCTTCTCACGGAGGCCCATAGAATTTCCGCTTCCCAATCTCTTCCTACCTGCCCAATATGCAATATCCCATGTCCGTATTTCCTTGGCCGGTAAGCGAGCAAGGATGTTAAAATAGAGCCGAGTGACAACACAAGGCACAAGACATCTATATAATATTGAGCTATTTATGGATCACTAGTTAAAAAGACTAGTCACGTGAAATACTATAATTAGCTATAGCTAGACCTTAGCAGGTGCACGGCCGAAAAGAAGGAATATTAAACATTTTCGGGCTACTTAACGTTCGTATATTTCGTTTACGAGCCCTTTACGAGCCCTTACTATCCGTTTTTTTTATACCCTTTACTAATAGAGTCTTCTCCTCCTAAATAGTATTCGAACTATAATCAGAATCAGCTTATTAGTAACTTTCGAACGAATCGTATAAGTGCGCGATATAAGACGTGTTTTAAGTATAATATATATCTATTCTTCTAGCTGTAACGTTCCTGGTTCTGACTGGTACGCGGTGTACAGGCTCGTCGGTTAGTATYAGCTATAAAGTAAAGTAAATAAGAAGTTCGGTTCTTAATTGGAATTAAGACGTTATAAGCAGGKATTAATTACTATATGAATTTGAGCACGAAGCTCCTATCTAATRGCAGAAGTRCTAGTCTTATATAGAATCTTTGTTCCCTTATGCTAGCTATATAAGACCGTCTTGCAGAGCGYGYAAGCTCTCGCGACCTGTCTAGCAGTCTAGTATATCACGTGATCCTGGATCMCCTATAGCTATAATACTATTATTACTTTAATACAGGAAGATATATAGTACTACTCGCTGGTTTATACTATAACTATATTAGTGCCTTTCCTCTAATGGTACTAACTCTTTTCTAGTACTAAAACCTGTCTAGTACTTACTACTAGGTRGTACTATTAGTATTCTAGTGCTAGGACGGTTTTAGTACTAAGAACTATGCTAGTTCGTGATACTATCCCCCTTCTATCTTAGCGTGTCCCTACGCTTAAGTACGCCTAAGGAAATATYRACRACTRCCTACRGCYRTMTCYTTCTTTTATTATGCCCCCCGAACGCTTAACTAAACGAGTCGATCATATTATACTCGGAAGACAAATAGAATTAAGTAGTAAAATCATAGCACTATATACTAGATATGAAAAGGCGGAATATAAAGAGTATATATCGCCTCGCGATCCTAAACTAACTAGATATAGTTATTACGCCCGACTGAATAAATCCTGCGATATTCGTATGAGGAACCGGATACCTGTAGCTTCCGAATAGGAAAGTCTGGATTCCTAAATCGAGAAATTGGAGGATAAGGAAGACTCAGCTATAGCCGAGTTCTATACGCGAATTGCAAGGTTAAAGAAATAGAAACGTTTCTTATACGAACGGTAGCAAAAGATGATTACTGCTAGTCTGAACTCGATAGCTGAGCTCGATGCTCTTGAAGCTCTAGAAAAGGAAGAAAAGGAGAAACAGGAAAGGGAGGGGGCGCTTAAAGATACTAAGCTAGCTAGCGCGGAACCCTCTAGTTCCGACGTCCCYGTCGACCCCTCGTTCGACCCGACGGTCGACCTTCCTTTCGACTCTGCTGACCTGCTCTAGGTAGATCTGGGTTTTGTTGATAGAAATTAGCTAGTAATACTAAGTAGTAAAGGCTTAACTTAGGTTCCTATGTGTTTTCCGAATATGGGTAATTCTTCTATTTCATCAGGTATCTGATAATACCCCTTTTGTACTAATAGTCTAGTAGTTCTTCTATATTGTACTCTACGAGTGGGTTAACTAGTTTAGCGTATGTTTTCGGGGCTAGTAGTACTCCCGGTAGTACTTTTTCCAATAAGGATATATAGAATATTAGGAATATCTTCTTTATTATAGCTAGTAGCTAGAGTTCATAATTCAAAGGTCCCTTAACACGTTTAATTTTAAATAGTCCAAGTTTCTTATAGTCTAGCTTATCGCTTAGTCTCTATATATTAATGTTTTTCCGTAGAAGGTAAACCCTATCCCCCTCCTATAGCGTTAGCTCCTGACTACGGTTCTTATTATAGTAATACGTATTCTTCTCTGCTATAAACTGGAGTTCTTCTGCAAGTTCCTTATAGAGGTCCTAGATATTCCGGACCTGGATACGAGCCGTATTATTGTCCTTAACGGTGACGTTAGGCTTTCTATAGGCGACAGGTTCGTAACTATAATTCGCGAAGAATAGTATAGCCTTTATTATTTCCGTGGTCGAGCTATTATATATAAACTCTACTAGTAGTAGTAGTTCTACCTAATTGTTTTATTAATAGTTAATATAGTAGCGTAAGTATGCTTTAACTACTTAGTTTATTCTTTCATTTCCTCCGTTTGTCTAAGGATAGAAGGCCGTTAATAGTTTCTATTTAGTCCCTAGGAACTCTATTAAAGTATTCCAGAACTTTAATATAAATAGCTTGTCTCGATCCGATACGATTTCTTCGGGTACTCCGTGYTTAGAGACTACCTCCTTAAGGTATACTTATGCTAGGTGTTCGGCCGTAAGAGTGGATAAGACTAGTACTAAGATCATATACTTAGTAAGTCTTTCTATAATAATAAGTATTATATTATAGCTAACTCCTATGACCGGGTCCTTCGATAGCGGCAACGGCCCTATAAAGTCCTATGATATCGATTTCCAAGATATTAGCGGTATTAGTACTATAATTATCTGCCTATAAGGTATATATCGGGAAGACTTATTCCTGATGCAGGTATCATAGTTAGCTAGTACTTCTTTGACTACTCGGCGGAGTCCTTCTGACTAGTAGTTTCTTAAAATCCTTAGATACGTTCTTCGTATCCCTTAGTATCTATACGCAGGAAGCTCGTGTTATTCTTTGATATATACTTCTACTAAGCTCGGCGGAAGCTAAACTTTCCTATTGACTCGCATGATACTATTCTTAATTATATTCCTTATGACGGGTTCCTTAGTCTCGTCTAGGGATATTCTATCCTTCTTCTAGGCCTCCTTTAAGGTATTATACTAAGGTCTCTTGATTTCTTGCTTAATCGTAGCAGCTTCTCGGACGTTAGTAACTATATCTCTATTATCTAGCTATCTGAGTAAGGCGGTCTTATTATAGACCTTATCGTCCTTATAACTTAGTAATCTGCTTAGAGTATCTGCTCGTGTATTATCTTTTCCCTATATATACTTGATAACTAGATTAAAAGAGGCGAGTTCCTCTGACTATCGGGCTAATCGATAATTATCTAAGACCTTAGTAGTTATGAAGGTTCGAAGATTCATATAGTCGGTATGGACGATAACTAGGAACTTAGCTCCTTATAAGTATATTTTCTAGTGTTTAAGTACTTTAATAATCGCTATAAGTTCTTTCTTATAGATATTATAATTCTGTTCGGCCGGAGATATTTTCTCTAAAAAGTAAGCGACTAGGTATAGTCGTCCTTCATTGTCTCGCTGCAGGTATGCTGCGCCGGTACAGGTATTAGAGGTATCTGTTTCTACTATGCTTTCTTTCTCTTCGTCGAAACTATATAAGATTAGTTCTTTTATGAATTCTTTCTTAATTCTCTGAAAAGCTTCCTTGTACTAGCTAGTCCAGGTGAAAGGAACGCCCTTCCTTATTAAACTCGTGAGTGGTTCGGCTATCTTAGAATAGTTTCTGATGAACTGTTAGTAGAAGTTAGTAAAACCTAACTATAACTACATATCTTTAATGTTCTTTAGTGATTCCTATTTCTTCACAGCTCTGATTTTCTCCGGGTTAATACTTATCTCTCTCAGGTAAATAATATATCCTAGGAAAGTGACTTATTTAATTGAGAATTCATATTTCGATATCTTTAGTCGGGAATCTACTTTACGTAGTGCTTTTATGACTTAGGTAACATAGCCCTAGTATGCCTCGATAGTCTCCGAGTATACTAGGATATTATCTAGGTAGTATATAGCGAATTTCCTAATGAAGTCCTTAAGAATATCGTTATTCTGTCTTTAATATATAGCTAGGGTATTAGTTAAGCTAAATAGTATTATTATATATTCCTATAGTCCTGAGGGTAATACGAAAGTAGTCTTCCACTCGTGTCCCTCCTTGATTCGGATCAAATTGAACGCGTTACGTTAGTTTAATTTAGTGTATATCTTTACTCCGGCTAACTTATCCCGCAGGTACTAAGTATTTAGTAAAGGGTATATATCCCTTATAGTCCTACTGTTAATCATCCGATAGTCTTTATAAGGTCTCCCTTTAGGATCTCCTGCTTTCTTAACTATTAATATATTAATAGCGTATAGTAACTTAGATTTCCGAATCTATCCTTTCTTTATATCTAACTCCCGATACTCCTTAAGCGTCCTCGTGGTGTTATAGTTATAGTAGCGAAGTTTCTCTGCGATAGGTATAAATCTATCCTTGAAGTTTATTTCATGATCCTAGGGCTTATGCTTAGGTAGAGCCCTTATGTCCTGCGGATCCTCGAACAATTTCGAGAACTTCCTATATAGTTCGGGCAGCTGTTCCCGAATATTATCTATCTGATTAGGATAATTCCTAGGTTCCGACTGACTAGGAACCCGACTTAACTAGCTGGAGTCTATCGGCGTTATTATTAAGGAGGCGGCGCTAGTCTCTCTTTTGCCGGCTAGTTAACTGCGTTTGTATTTATAGTTACTGAACATGACCTTCTTAGTTACCTAGTCTACGCTAGGATTATAGTTATATAGCTATAACGTTCCTAATACGATATCGTATCGTCTAGTAGGTATAATATCGAAGTAAAGCGTTTCTTCGTGTCTATTGACGACTATCTTTATTCCTCCTGTCTTTCTGCGGACTTATCCGTCTGATCCGGCGCTTTTCCTATCTAATAAGGTAAGGCGGTATAGTTTTGGGTTAATAGCGGTAGGAATATTCTATTTCTCGATAAAAGTTAGGTTCATGAAGCGTCCTATAGCTCCTGAATTAATAAGTGCTTTTGTCTTAATGCTATCCACTGTGACTAGTAAGATCAACTGATCGAACTCTCTAGTAGTAGTAAGCTCTGGGTATAGTAGTTCTGTTACGGAGTAATCGCGTGCTTCCTTAATAATACTCCCTGTCGTTTTATTTAACTAGGTCCTGAGACCGGGTTCGTAGGTAATCAGGGTATAGGGTATATAGTGATAGAGATTAGCTTGCCCTTAAATCGGATCTAGTACTATTCTTTAATAGGTAGCTGGTTCTAACGGGTGCTATCTTCTCTACTAATAACGTTCCCCTCCTGTTTCCTCGGTGATAGCTTAAGTGTCTTTTATCCGAAGGAACTAATCTAGTTGTTCAAACTCTTTCGGTTCAGGTTCTCCTTCGAGGTTGGCTATGTAACGATCTGGTCGTTCCTCGACAACTTCCGTGTTAACTTGGAATATAATAGTAGTGGTATCGTAGTAGGCCATGACGTAGTTCATACCCGGGTTAGGTATATTATGGGTTCGGTAATATTCTATAAAATCGGGCTTAGTTCCGTTATAAACTTATGTTCTTCTTCTATTATTATGATTTCGAAGAGTCCAGTTTTCGTTATTGTACGGGAGATTGTCGTGCAGATGGTTTCTTTTATCCACGATACTCTGGCTTTCTTAGTCTTCGTCTAGAAGTTCAACTAAGTTCTCTTCGAATTCTTCGCTAGATTCATAGGCTATAAAGTCCTGCGAACTCCATTCTGCGCTGGAAGCTTCTCGGTAATCTGGCTTCCTTTTAGCTAGTCYGAACTCTCTCTTAGGTTTATTCTAGGGTTTCCCTTCCTGTTTCTTCTTCTGAGAATAATCACGGGCGAGGTGTCCTGGCTTACTATACGTGTAGTATAAGCCCTTCTCTCGGCGTTTATCTTTCTCAGCTTAGCCCTTGGATCCTTTTTCTACTCTATCTATTTCCATCGGATTATAGTAGTTACGTTTGTTATTCGGGTGAGGTTGGAAGTTTCCCTGATACTTGCTATATTGTTATGGAAATTAGGGTTTCCGGAGGTGAGTAGGGGTAAAGTATCCTCCTTTTTCCTTCGCTTATTCCTGGATTCGTTTATCAATRGTAGTAGACGATTTGATCAGGTCTTCTAGGTTATCTGGTTTATCAGTCCTAGAGAGCTTATCCTTAATATAGTCCTTAAGACCCCGGTAGTATTAGGCTCTTAATCTACTGTCCGTCTAGTCTAATCGCATGGAGTAGCGGTAGAACTCGGTAGTGTATTCGTGAACAGATCCTTGCTATCGAATTCCGAGCAGGTGCTTCTCGGCTTGTTCTTTCTTATTAGGGTCTCTAAAGACTCCTTTGATAGCTATAGTGAAGCCTGCGACGGTTCGAAAGATGACTCGACTCTTTTCGGTTATGGCAGTGGAATAGGCCCCGGTTGGGTGTCGATTGACTAAGTAATTACTTAAGGCCGGTTCGATCCAGTGGGCTGCGGTATCACGGAGGAACGAAGTAATCTATAGTACTTTAAGGGAATCTGCTTCGAACTTGTCTCTGTTGAAGGCGAGGTATATTTGGTACTGAAGGATGAATTGACCTAAGTTATTGCGGTTTCTATGATAGGTGTTAGGCAGGTTGACTCGGGGTGGGGTAACTTTATTAATTTTTTCCGTCTTGCTGACTTAGGATCCTTCTCCTGTAACTAATCCTTCTTTAGGGGCTATTTCGTTCTTGCTAACGATACTTCAAGTGAGGTGCTTAAAGTGTAATATTCCTAGTTCTGACTGGTACGCGGTATATAGGCTCGTCGGTTRGTATTAGCTATAAAGTAAAGTAAATAAGAAGTTCGGTTCTTAATTGGAATTAAGACGTTATAAGCAGGTRTTAATTACTATATGAATTTGAGCACGAAGCTCCTATCTAATRGCAGAAGTGCTAGTCTTATATAGAATCTTTGTTCCCTTATGCTAGCTATGTAAGACCGTCTTGTAGAGCGCGCAAGCTCTCGCGACCTGTCTAGTAGTCTAGCATGTCACGTGATCCTGGATTACCTATAGCTATAATACTATTATTACTTTAATATAGGAAGATATATGGTACTACTCGCTGGTTTGTACTATAACTATATTAGTGCCTTTCCTCTAATGGTACTAACTCTTTTCTGGTACTAAAACCCGTCTGGTACTTACTACTGGGTGGTATTATCAGTATTCTGGTGCTAGGACGGTTTTGGTGCTAAGAACTATGCTGGTTCGTGATACTAGCTTGTAATGGGTCTGTGCGCCTAGTGCCTCCCACTCCTGTATTTCAGAATTGGAGAGGAAGGAAGAMCCTTCTCTCCTTAGTAATTAGTTTCTATATTAACTAGATTATTACTAGCGAACCTCTAGCGACTATTCTACTATTCTATTATACCTATTTACTTTAGCGTATTAAGTGATTATTATATTCTAATTGCTTTTACTTAACGTTAGCTTAAATAGTTATAATAGCTTAAAGCGGAGAATCCTCTATTATATTAACCCGACTTATACTCTAAGACGACTCTATTAGGGCCTAGATAATACCCGGCGATATACTAGTAGATGACCTTTTAGTTCTATAAGAGAAGCTCCGATCGCTAAAGAAACGGAACGATATCTTAGATAATCTTATAGTTAAGTACTAACGAATATTTAGTAAAGACCTTACTTAATACCCTCCGGAAGCTACTATAAGAGTATAACTCTACTAAGCTTATATATCCGAAGACCTTACCYTAAGT
>FJUX01000194.1:72453-90876 GCA_900074905.1 Rhynchosporium agropyri | reverse complement strand
TATATAATAATCTTCTATATAATAATAAGAACTAGACTCTTCGAAATCATAATAATAGAAGAAGAATATAAGTTTACTATAGAACTAAGTTCGATTTTATAGAATATTACTAAACCTATAATATACTTAACCTAAGTATAGACTATATTATAGCTTATTATAATATTACTACTATTATATTCTAAGTTAATATAAGGGATATCGAGGAACGACTAGATTATTACGTAGCTAACCTCGAAGGAGAACCTGAACTAAAAGAGTTTAAATAACTAGATTAGTTTCTTTAGATAAAAGATACCTAAGCTATTATTAAAGAAATAAGAAGGGAACGTTATTAGTAAAGAAGATAGTACTTATTAGAACTAGCTACTTATTAGAGAATAGTACCAGATCTGATCTAAAGGTAAGCTAATCTCTATTACTATATACCTTATACTCTAATTACTTATAAACCCGGCCTCAGGACCTAGTTAGAGGAAATAATAGGAAGAATTATTAAAGAAGTATATAATTACTTTCTAATAGAACTACTATACCTAGAGCTTACTACTACTAGAGAGTTCGATTAGCTAATCTTGCTAGTTATTATAAATAATATTAAGATAAAAGCTCTTATTAATTCAGGAGCTATAGGACGCTTTATAAACTTAACTTTTATCGAGAAATAGAATATTCCTACTATTATTAACCCGAAACTATATTACCTTATTTTATTAGATAGAAAAGGTACCGGATCAGACGGATAAGTCCGCAGAAGAATAAGAGGAATAAAAATAGTTATTAATAGATATAAAGAAACGCTTTACTTTAATATTATACTTATTAGATAATACGATATCGTATTAGGAATATTATAGCTATATAACTATAATCTTAGTATAGACTAGATAACTAAGAAGGTTATATTTAGTAATTATAAATATAAACGCAGTTAACTAGCTAGTAAAAGAGAAGCTAGTGCTACTTTCTTAATAATAATACTAATAGACTCTAGCTAGTTAACTCGGGTTCCTAGTTAAATAGAACTTAGGAATTATCTTAGTTAGATAGATAATATTCGGGAGTAGCTACTCGAATTATATAGGAAATTCTCGAAATTATTCGAGGATCCGTAGGATATAAGAGCTTTACTTAAGTATAAACCCTAGGATTATAAAATAAACTTTAAAAATAGATTTATATCTATTATAGAGAAACTTCGCTACTATAACTATAATACTATAAGGACGCTTAAGGAGTACTAGAAGTTAGATATAAAGAAAAGATAGATTCGGAAATCTAAGTTACTATACGCTATTAATATACTAGTAATTAAGAAAGCAGGAGATCCTGAGAGAAGATTATATAGAGACTATCAGATAATTAATAGTAGAATTATAAGAGATATATATCCTTTACTAAACGCCTAGTACTTACGGGATAAGCTCACTAGAGTAGGATATATATTAAATTAGACTAATATAACGCGTTTAATTTAATTCGAATTAAAAAAGGATATAAGTAGAAGATTACTTTCGTATTACCCTTAGGGCTATAGGAATATATAGTAATACTTTCGGCTTAACTAATACTCTAGCTATATATTAAAGATAGAATAATAATATTCTTAAGGACTTTATTAGGAAATTCGCTATATATTACCTAGATAATATCTTAGTATACTTAGAGACTATCGAGGTATACTAGGGCTATATTACTTAAGTTATAGAAGTATTACGTAAAGTAGATTCTAGATTAAAGATATCGAAATATGAATTCTCAGTTAAGTAAGTTACTTTTCTAAGGTATATTATTTACTTAGGAGAGATAAGTATTAACCCGGAGAAAATTAGAGCTATAAAGGAATAGGAATTATTAAAGAATATTAAAGATATATAATTATAATTAGGTTTCGCTAACTTCTACTAATAGTTTATTAGAAATTATTCTAAGATTACTAAACTACTTATAAGCTTAATAAGGAAAGGCGTTCCTTTTACTTARACTAGCTAGTATAAGGAAGCTTTTCAGAGAATTAAAAAAGAATTTAAAAAAGAATTAATCTTATATAGTTTTAATAAAGAGAAGGAAAGTATAATAGAAATAGATACCTCTAATACTTATATTAGTATAGTATATTTATAGCGAGATAACGAAAGATAACTATACTTAATCGCTTACTTTTTAGAAAAGATATCTCTAGCTAAATAGAATTATAATATCTATAAGAAAGAACTTATAGCGATTTTTAAAGTATTTAAATACTAGAAAATATACTTATAAGAAGCTAAGTTCTTAGTTATTATCTATACTAACTATATAAATCTTTAAACTTTTATAATTACTAAAGTCTTAGATAATCGTCGATTAGCTCGATAGTCAGAGGAACTCGCTTCTTTTAACTTAGTTATTAAGTATATATAAGGAAAAGATAATATATAAGTAGATACTCTAAGTAGATTACTAAATTATAAGAATAATAAGATCTATAATAAGACTACTTTACTTAAATAGCTAGATAATAGAGATATAGTTACTAATATCCGAGAAGCTACTACGATTAAGTAAGAAATNTAGAGCTATAAAGGAATAGGAATTATTAAAGAATATTAAAGATATATAATTATAATTAGGTTTCGCTAACTTCTACTAATAGTTTATTAGAAATTATTCTAAGATTACTAAACTACTTATAAGCTTAATAAGGAAAGGCGTTCCTTTTACTTAAACTAGCTAGTATAAGGAAGCTTTTCAGAGAATTAAAAAAGAATTTAAAAAAGAATTAATCTTATATAGTTTTAATAAAGAGAAGGAAAGTATAATAGAAATAGATACCTCTAATACTTATATTAGTATAGTATATTTATAGCGAGATAACGAAAGATAACTATACTTAATCGCTTACTTTTTAGAAAAGATATCTCTAGCTAAATAGAATTATAATATCTATAAGAAAGAACTTATAGCGATTTTTAAAGTATTTAAATACTAGAAAATATACTTATAAGAAGCTAAGTTCTTAGTTATTATCTATACTAACTATATAAATCTTTAAACTTTTATAATTACTAAAGTCTTAGATAATCGTCGATTAGCTCGATAGTCAGAGGAACTCGCTTCTTTTAACTTAGTTATTAAGTATATATAAGGAAAAGATAATATATAAGTAGATACTCTAAGTAGATTACTAAATTATAAGAATAATAAGATCTATAATAAGACTACTTTACTTAAATAGCTAGATAATAGAGATATAGTTACTAATATCCGAGAAGCTACTACGATTAAGTAAGAAATGAAGAGACCTTAGCATAATACCTTAAAAGAGGCTTAGAAGAAGAATAGAATATCTCTAGACGAGACTAAGGAACTTATTATAAGGAATATAATTAAGAATAGTATTATACGAGTTAACGGGAAAGTTTAGCTTCTACTAAGCTTAGTAGAAGTATATATTAAAGAATAATATAAGCTTCCTATGTATAGATACTAAGGGATACGAAGAATATATCTAAGGATTTTAAGAAACTACTAGTCGAAAGGACTCCGCTAAGTAGTTAAAGAAGCACTAGCTAATTATAATACTTATATTAGGAATAAGTCTTCTTAATATATATCTTATAAGTAGATAATTATAGTACTAATACTACTAATATCTTAGAAATTAATATTATAGGACTTTATAGAGCTATTACTACTATCGAAGGACCCGATCATAAGAGTTAGCTATAATATAATACTTATTATTATAGAAAAACTTACTAAGTATATAATCTTAATACTAGTCTTATCTACTCTTCTAGCTAAATACTTAGTATAAGTATACCTTAAGGAGGTAATCTCTAAGTATAGAGTACCTGAAGAAATAGTATCGGATCGAGATAAGTTATTTATATTAAAGTTCTAGAATACTTTAATAGGTTTCCTAGGAATAAGAAGGAAATTATTAATAGCTTTCTACCTCTAGACTAATAGAGGAAATAAAAGTATAAACTAAGTAGTTAAAATATACTTATATTACTATATTAACTATTAATAAAATAATTAAATAGAATTACTATTACTTATAGAATTCGCTTATAATAGCTCGATTACGGAAATAATAAAAGTTATATTATTTTTCGTAAATTATAATTATAAACTTATTACTTATAGAGAGTCTAATATTAATATTAAGGATAATAATATAGCTCGTATCTAAGTTCGGAATATCTAAGACTTATATAAGGAACTCGTAGAAGAGCTCTAGTTTATAGTAGAGAAAAATACGTATTATTATAATAAGAACTATAGTTAAGATCTAATACTATAAGAAAAGAATAAGGTCTACTTTCTACAGAAAAATATTAATATATAGAGACTAAGCGATAAGCTAGACTATAAGAAACTTAGACTATTTAAAATTAAATAAGTTAAAGGACTTTTAAATTATAAACTCTAGCTATTAGTTATAATAAAGAAGATATTCCTAATATTCTATATATCCTTATTAGAAAAAGTATTACTAAGAGTATTACTAGCCCTGAAGATATATACTAAACTAGTTAACCTACTTATAGAATATAATATAAAAGAACTATTAAACTATTAGTATAAACGAGGTATTATTAGATATCTAGTAAAATAGAAGAGCTACTTATATTAGGAAAATATATAAGAACTTAAGTTAAGCTTTTACTATTTAGTATTACTAACTAATTTCTATCGATAAAACCTAGATCTACTTAGAGCAGGTCCGTAAGGTCGAAGGGAAAGTCGATTATCAGGTCGAACGAGGGGTCGATAGGGACGTCGGAACTAGAGGGTTCCGCGCCCGCTAGCTTAGCGTCTTTAAACGCCCTTTCTCTTTCCTATTTCTTCTTTTCTTTCTTTTCTAGAGCTTTAAGAGTATCGAGCTTAGCTATTAAGTTTAGACTAGTAATAATTATCTTTTACCGCTTTTCGTATAAGAAATATTTCTATTTATTTAACTTTATAATTCGCGTATAGAACTTAGCTATAGCTAAGTCTTCTTTATCCTCTAATCTTTCGATTTAGGAATCTAGACTTTCCTATTCGGAAGCTATAGGTATCTAGTTCCTTATATAAATATCGTAAGATTTATTCAGTCGAGCGTAATAATTATATCTAATTAGTTTAGAATTATAAAGCGATATATACTCTTTATATTCCGCTTTTTCATATCTAGTATATAGTATTATAATTTTACTACTTAAATCTATTTATCTTCTAAGTATAATATGATTAACTTATTTCGTTAAGCGTTCAGGGGGTATAATAAAAGAAGGAGATAGCTATAAGTAGTTATTAATATTTCCTTAGGCGTACTTAAGCGTAAGGATACGCTAAGACAGAAGGGGAATAGTATTACGAACTAGTATAGTTCTTAGTATTAAAACCGTCCTAGTACTAGAATACTAATAGTACTACTTAGTAGTATATACTAGACGAGTTTTAGTACTAGAAAGAGTTAGTACTATTAGAGGAAAGGTACTAATATAGTTATAATATAAATACTATAGGTAGTCTAGGATCACGTGATATGCTAGACTATTATATAGGTCGCGAGAGCTTATACGCTCTATAAGATAGTCTTATATAGCTAGTATAAGAGAACGAAAGTTCTATATAAGACTAGCACTTCTGCTATTAGATAGGAGCTTCGTGCTCAAATTCATATAGTAATTAATACTTACTTATAARATCTTAATTCTAATTAAGAACRGAACTTCTTATTTACTTTACTTTATAGCTAATACTAACRGACGAGCCTGTATACCGCGTACTAGTCAGAACCAGGAACGTTACAGCCCCGTCCAACGCTGCACGCCAAATCGACCTCGATCGAGCCTAGCGCTAGCAGCACGCTACTCTCACCGCCTTCGGGCCCCTGAAATCTCGCCCCTAAGACGAATCTTCGCTAGTAATAAGCCTTCTAGTTAATATTACGCACCTTATCGCTAAGAGTTATAGAGATCTGAATATACGAAAAAATACTAGAGATTACGATAAGTAAAATATACTCTTAGTATTTCTAGTAATAGCTCGTTATAGGTAAGTAATCTCTTAATTAAGATAAAGGAGGAGAGGCCTAGTCGCCTCTATCACCCCGCCCTAAGCTATTCCATAGTAGTAACGAGCCTTTTAATTAATATTACCGCGTTTATATTAGAGATAATAGAAATCTAAATATATTTAAAAATACTAGAGATTCTAATAAATAAAGTATACTCTTTAGATTTCTATAATTCCTTATTACAGGCGAGTATCCTATAGATAAAAGTAAAGGATAAGCTATAGCTCGCTTCCTTCCTTTAAGATAAATCTATAGTAGTAATAAGCCTTCTAATTAGTACTACGCACCTTAATAATAAGATATATATATATTTGAATAGAGCAAAATATACTAGAGACTCTAATAAATAAAACGTACTCTTTAGAGTTTCAGATTTCCTATTTATAAGCGAGTATTTTGTGAATAAAAGTAAAGGAGTAGAAACTCGCTTCCTTACGACTAAGATAAATCAATAGTAATAACGAGTCTTTATAGAAGTATTATAATACTTATATTATAACTAGTAGGGATATCGATATAATAGATAATATTAAAGACTCAAAGGATATAGATATACTCTTTAGATCGCTAGATATATATATTATAGACAAGTAAATAGAGATACTCTGAAGTCCCGTATTAAAAAACGCTATATACTGAAAGAAGAAGTATAGCGTTTTATTTTACTAATAAATATCTAGCTACTCGTTCGTAACTAGGAAAATAAAACGCTATACTTCTTCTTTCGGTATATAGCGTTTTCAATAGGGGAAAGTAGTTATTTAGGTTAGATTAAGTTTCTTAGACTAGTACTAAGTTTTATACTAGAAAGGAGAGCTTAGCTAGATACTCAGGTATTTAAGTATATCTCTCGTTACTAACGAAGGAGTTATTATAAAAGAAAGTATCTAGTTATCTATTCTAATCTAAGTAGTACTACTAACGAGCCTCTAAATTATATCTTTCTCGCTATAGATAAGTAATATTAGTATCTAATTTCATAACTTAGCGTCGTAACTAGCCCTCTTTCTGAGTTAAATAATACGTTAAGAAATTAGCCTCTCCTCTAGCTAATCTAGTATCTTCTAAATCTAAACTTACTTAGTAGGAACGTATAAGTCTAGTAAGTTTCGTTATAGACGTATATTTTCTACTATACTTCTCCTAGAACTACTCTTAGCTTCGCTCGTATACTATAAAGGAATAATAGATAAACTGAATACTTCGTTAATAATAAGTGATTAAGCGATTGATTTACTTACTCTTTATCTACTCTAGTCGTATTTAATCCTCCCCTGCTTAGGGAAGTACTCCTTATATATCTCTCGCTAGTACTTCAAAGGTATATGATACTCGTTAATAATAAGAGTTTTACTAAACTCCTAGTTATAGACGAGTTATTCTAATTCGCTACTTTAGCTATAACTTAGTAAAGGAGATATAAGTATAATATTACGAGTAATACCTTATAATCGCTCGTCTCTACTAAGGATATTAAAAGAGAGCTTATCTATAGTAGCCTTCCTGACTCTCTCTCTTTCTTAATACTTCTGTTTCCTTAGTAATAATAAAGGTTCTTTAAGCTAGAAAGCGCTGAAATAGCATGAGATATTAGGAGTATTAGTTAGTAGAGAGGAGGAAGAGAATAGCTTATTATAGATAAGAGTTCTAGTTATATTTAGCGGGGTATTTAGCTTAAGAGGCTTGCTGCAGATAAGAGTATTTAAAGAGAGCGAGATATCTAGCTTAAGAGTAAATACTCGTTAGTAATAAGCTTTTAATTAATATCTAAGGTACTTACTATAGTTCTTACTTATAGCTTTAATTCCAGGGTATAAGGGTATACCTATTAGCTTAAGCGAGTAATCGTACTTTCTGAGCCGGAGTACGAAGATCTATATCTATAGCCTTTTCAGGTAGTATATAAGTTTCTTCTGAAGCGTATCTATCTTGAATCTCTCGTTAGAGACGAGCTACTACTAAGAGATATAGTAGTATAGTTATTTAAGAGATATATAATAAATACTCGTTATAGATAAAGGAGTAGAGAAGGGTAATTAAAAAGAGAGGTAAATAGCCCTAAGTAATTAGTACCGCGGGGTAATCTTCGTCCTTAATAAGTATCCTCTATACTCTTCTCCTCTCCTCTTTCTAATTCAGAATAACTTATTATAGACGAATTATTTAATAATTTTAGTAATATAGCTTTATAAGATAATATCCTCGATTAGGAAGAGTAATTAGAGTCTAGTTTATATTAGGCTAGATTAGAAGAAGATACTAAGTTTGAAGATAAGGCGGAAGTACTTCTATAAGTATAGAAAGAGTCTCTTCTAGTATGAACTTTAAAAGTATTTACCGCGTAATATCTCCTTTAAACCTTTAAATTACTTATTACTAATAAGTATTTCTAGCTTTTATAAATAGTTCGTTAGATATATTATAACGAAATACCTATAAAAGGGTTAATTTGAACTTAATTACGCTACGAGTATATATCCTTAGTATATTACTAACTAGATTAACTCTATTTATTAAGAAGGAGGCTTATCTAGAAAGAAGAAACTTATTAACTTATCAGGAACGAAAGATCAGCTAGCGATCTATTCTTACGCTTTAAAAATAAGAGCAGTAGTAACCTTTTAGTTTACGTCTATATGCCCTAAAAAGTGCTCTCCTATAGTATAAGTACAGATTTAAAGCATAGAGAATTAGTAAGGAAATCCCTTATTATTACTATTTATTTTAAGATATATAAAAAGTTTAAATAAAATTAAAGTATATTCGTTTAGAATAAGCTTCTCAGATTTCCTTCGCTACTAACGAGTAGATCTAGGTCTATAGTAGAGAGATTCAAATAAGCTCTCGCGCTATAATAGCAGACGATTTACGCCGTATATAAGAGTTTAATTAAACTATTACTACTTCTAATAGTAAATCACTTATTCACGACAAGTATCTCTATAGATAGAGTAGACCGAATTGCCGTAAGATAATATAAGTAATATATACTCTCGCTTTTCAGTGCTTTCTGCGTATAGATAAGGTCTTAAAGTTATAAGCTTATTATATCTACGTTTATAATAAAGAAAAGGGGAGTATTTAAGTTAATCTTCTATTTCGTAAGACTAATTAATTTAGAGGTATATTCGTCCTTAATAAGTAAATCAGACGAGGAGTTAATAAGTACTTAGGAATTAAGCCTTTTATCTTATATATAAATAAGAAGGAGCTATATCTTTGCTCTATATAAGCTCTCTTAGAGTAAGTTAAAGTATCTCGAATTACATAAGGTTATCTATTTAGGAGAATCGATAGCTACGATCGTATAGTTCAGAGAGATACTCCTTTAGTCAGTACTTACTTATATCCTTCGTTAATAACTAGCTGTAACGGGTTGCACCCGTTAGTATGCTTAACGCCTGAGGCGTCTACGCTAGTACCTGACGTATTATCGTACGTGTTCTAATACTATTGCCACTAGCGGCCGCGGTATTATCTTTTCTTCGAAGGGAGACTCTTATTCCTCCCTTCCTTCCTTAGTTAATTCTCCTTATAATATAAACGAGCTTTTATATTATATACTTTATATTTATCTTATAATATTAGAATTAACTTATTCCTGATATTCTTAATTAAACGAAAGAGGATCTGCTTTCGGGCAGTAGATAATACGCGTGCGTAAGAAAGCTAGTACCCTGGCCTTACTATTACTATACGTATACTTACGATACGAAGATAGACGCCTCGGATTATATATAGTAGATCTGGCTGCTTTACTTACGATACGGAGATAGACGCCTCGAACTATATATAGTAGATCCGGCTATTTATACGACTACTATACGGGTAGTAATTATAATAACGCTAGGATATACAGTTCACGATAGCAGAAGAATAGCCCCCCTAGTAGCTACTAGATACCTTCGAGGCATAAAGACGATAAGTTACTAAGCTAGTAGTATAATAAGTAAGTTCGATAGCTACTTTAGCTAGTAGGATCGAAGATATAGAATAACGAAACATATAGCTAGTATTCCTAATAGTATTAACTCTAAATGATACGATATAGTCGATAACTCCGGAGCTAATTATAGCTACGAAATAATATATACCGAGACCCGAAAAGTTCGATAGTACTAACCTAGCCCTATACTCTTAATTCGAGGGTATCCTACGAGCGAAGCTAGAGATCGATATTACTACTCTTAGTAATAAGAGAGAATAAATATAGTACGCGTTCAGCTATCTCTCGGGCGAGGCTATAAGCCGAATTTACTTATAAATAAGCTTTATCTACCGATAAGAGTAATTAATAGTCGAAGGGCTATTTTAATAGATAGCTACTACCTTTCGCGACTCTCGCTACTAATAGAAAGCTATAAGCTAGCTGAATAAGATCAAGTAAGAAACTTGTCCTTTAAACGAATTCCTTAATAATTTCAATCGGCTAATCCTCGAAGCAGAAGGATAGGACTAGGCAGACGTAATTAAGAAGGGTTACGACGATAAAGAAGGAACCTCGATAGGCGAGCTCTACGGAGATCGAGAGACGGAAAGCGGAGCGGCTTTACTTCCGCTACAGATAAGACAGATATATAATCCGTAACTACTATATAAAACTCGCTATAACTAAGAAGAAGAAAAGCCGAGTAGTAGTAGCTAAGAAGAAGACGAAGAAGTCGAAGCTAAAGGAAGTCGAGATAGAAGGATCGAGCTCCGAGTTAGAGAACTCGGGAAAAGAATAGCTTCTATCTAAAATTACTAATAGAAATAAAAGGAGGTTAAATAAGTAGTAGTAGTAGAAGCTTAGGATTAATTTAAGGATATAATAAATAGAGCCCTTTTCTTAGTATTTATAATAATTAATAGAGAGTATTATACTAAGACTCTACTTAATACTAAATGCCTTTTATATAGTATTATTAATTCTCGCTTTACTACTCGCTACTGCCTCTAGCGTTTCTCTATTTCCTCTATCGAAATAAGTTCGTTCGAAAGAGAAAGAAGTCTTATTATAGAATTAGTAGTTATAGAGATAGATATCGATAAGTATAAAGAAGCTAGAGCTTTCTTGTACGTAGTATTACGCTTCGAAGACTACGACCTGATTTTAGGACTACTATAGTTCAAAAGGAATAATATATATATAATCGCCCCGAAGTCATAATAATATATTAATACTATTACTATAACCCTATATAACTAAGCATAAGAGCCGGACTACAAGCTAAACTACTTAGTAGTATTAGTAGTAGTATTTAATAAGCTTACTCGAGGATAGTTACGTAAGAAGGTATAAGTATTTACTATAAGTATAGCAGATATCTAGAAGGCCCTTATACTAAAGATAAAGACTAACCTGCGAACGAAACTCCCTAATTAGCTATATAAGTACTTCGACTTAGATAATAATAATAAGGTAGATATACTACTATTACTACGTAGTCCCGGGATTAACTTTAAGATTGAACTCGAACTATATAATAGTAAGGAACTTATAATACTCTAGGGTCCCTTATATAATATATCTTGCGATAAACTCTTAGTACTATAGAAGACTCTTATAAAGCTCTTTAATAAGGGATTTATTCGAGTTAGTAACTCGCCTGCTATTACTCTTATCTTATTCGTAAAGAAACTAGAAGGCGGGCTATAATTTTATATTAATTATTATAAGTTAAATCGAATTACGAAGAAAGATTAATACTTATTATTATTAATCTATAAGACTCTCTAGAATATTAGGAAAGCGAAATAGTTTATAAAACTAGATATTACTATTACTTTTCATAAGATATATATTACTACTAGCGATAAATAGAAGATAGCTTTTCGTACGAGATATAGTCTATACGAGTAGCTAGTAACTCCTTTTAGACTCGCGAATACCTTAAGTATATTTTAACGATATATTAATTAAGCTTTATATAACTACTTAGACGAATTCTATTCTGCTTATATTAATAATATCTTAATTTATACGGATAATAACTACTACTACTATCGAAAGTAAGTAGTAAAAATTATAATAAGATTACGCGAAGCTTAGCTATAACTAGATATCGATAAGTGTAAATTCGAAGTATAAATAACAAAATACCTTAGGTTTATAATCGATACGAAAGAGGGTATTTAAATAAACCCTAAGAAAGTATAAGCAATTCGAGAATAGGAACCCCTGACCTTAGTAAAAGGAGTACGAAGCTTCTTAGGATTTGCGAATTTCTACTAGATATTTATTAAGAATTATTCGATAATTATAATATTACTAATATAGCTTACTTATAAGGAGTGATTATAATAGTAAGATAAAGCTACAGACGAAGCGTTTAAGAAGTTAAAAGATATATTTACTACTAGACTTATACTAATATAATTTAATCCTAACTGAGAAATAATACTCGAAATAGACTCTTCTAGATAAGTAGTAAGAGGGGTACTTATATAATTCGATAACTAAAGATACTTACGACCTTACGTATTCTTCTCGAAGAAAAACGCTCTAGCTAAATATAACTATAAAATCTATAATAAGGAAATATTAATAATTATATATTACTTTAAGGAGTAGTAGTACGAATTGAAAAGCGTATAAAAATTCTATATTCGTACTAATTATAAGAACCTCGAGTATTTTATAATAGTATAATAGCTTATAGAGCAGTAAATGTAGTAGTTACTACTCCTCTCGCAGTTTAATTATACGATTAGTTATATCCCTAGGAAAGAAAATAAGCGCGCAGATATACTCTTATGATACGAATAGGATATACTCTATAATATAGAAAATAAACGACTCTAGTACTAGTTAGTCTAAATGATTAAGCCGAAGGTACTACGAGAACTGCTACTGCTATAAGGGATAATAGCAGTAGCTCTAGTTATAATACGATAAGATCGAAGACGCTAGGAAGAAGAAGAAGCATTCTAACTATAGAACGAATCCCTATAAGTTAAAGAACCCGAAGGAGTAAATAAAGCCGCCTCGGATAATAATACTACTACTAATACTTCTATAACGCTTAAGGAACTCTAGTTATAAGCAGAATAAGCTAATAGTTATAAGGGTCAAGCCCTTGGGTTATAGTGCTGGTATCACCAGCACGACTCGCTGACTAAGGCTCGGTTAAGCCTTGGCACTACGCACCTTTTCTTACGGCTTCCAGTTAGATTCTTACTCTCTCCTGATCGAACTTATTAAATACTATTATAAACCCTCGTATATATATTATTCACCTGTGATATTAAGTTCGATTAAATAACTAGCTTCCGTAGCTTTTGCAGCGGAGTCCGAATGATCGTGGCCGAGGAACGAAGACTTCGATAAATCATTAACGATAGGATAGTAAAGGTACGGGACTAACYGAAGCCGAATCGARACTAARAGTACCCGGAGAAAAGCTCTAGGAACGCGAGAAAAGACGAAGATTCGATAGATTCCGCTATTCTTAAGCCGGAGTACGCCTAATTCCCCTCTTAGACCTATAAGATAGGAGCGGAAAAGTAGCTGAAAATTTTTTATAGGAGTAGAAAGGTAGGGAGTAGCCTAGGGCATAATCTACTCCCGAATAGATAAGGAAGGCGGCGATAATCGGTCGGTCGCCGCCTACGAATAAGCGGACGATAGAAGCTATTCGACGGCTTAGGTAGAACATATACCTAAAAGATATAGGGAGCGACTATCGCTAGCCGGTAGCTGCTTAGGAACGCGCGGATAACGAGAACCCTTCGACGATATCTAAGATAAAGGAAGGAGGTTCACCCTACCTTAAATAAGAAGGCAGTAGCTACTTAATAGTAGCCGCTATAAAGATATCAGAAGACGATAGTATAAGTAAGCTATAACGAAGAACTACTCCGGAGGCAGCTACGTATACGCTAGTCTCCGG
Organism: Rhynchosporium agropyri; assembly: GCA_900074905.1. Classification (NCBI taxonomy): domain Eukaryota; kingdom Fungi; phylum Ascomycota; class Leotiomycetes; order Helotiales; family Ploettnerulaceae; genus Rhynchosporium; species Rhynchosporium agropyri. Next base: position 76,950 of record FJUX01000194.1, on the reverse strand, counting down.
ACTCTAAAGAAGTGCTCTAGTAAGCTAGAGACGGAAGATAATAATATAGAAGGAGGTTCACCCTACCTTAAATAGGAAAGCAGCGGCTATATAACAGTAGCCGCTATAAAGACACCGGAAGACGATAATATATAGAGGGCTATAACGAAAGACTACTCCGGGGGTAGATAGCTATATAGGCGCTAGCCTCCGGAAGCTTAAAGAAAGGCTCCGCGATATTAGAAGCGGAAGGAAACGCTAGACGTTAATAATAGGGCTATAATAAGGAACTACTCTAGAGATAGCTACGTATACGTAYGTCTCCGGGGGTTTAAGGAAGGGCTACGTAAAGTTAGAGACGGAAAGAGGTATACCTTACCTTTAATAGGGAGGCGGCGGCTATATAATAGTAGCTGCTATAAAGACGCTAGAAGATGATAATATAAAGGGGGCTATAACGAAAGACTACTCCGGGGGTAGATAGCTGCGTAGGCGCTGGCCTCCGGAAGCTTAAGGAAAGGCTCCGCGATATTAGAAGCGGAAGGAGGTTTATCCTACCTTAAATAGGGAGGCGGCGGCTACTTAATAGTAGCTACTATAAAGACGCCGGAAGACGATAATATAAAGGGGGCCTTAACGAAAGACTACCCCGGGGGTAGATAGCTACGTAAGCGCTAGCCTCCGGAAGCTTAAGGAAGAGCTCCGCGATATTAGAAGCAGAAGGAAACGCTAGATATTAATAATAGGGCTATAATAAGGAACTACTCTAGAGATAGCTACGTATACGTAGGTCTCCGGGGGTTCAAGGAAGGGCTACATAAAGTTAGAGATAGAAAGAGGTATACTCTACTTAAACAAGGAGGCGATAGTTACTAGAAGGCAGCTACTATAAAGATAGCGTAAAACTATAAGAAAGGAGGCTAAAGCTGTATAGCGATAGCAGAACTACTTAAGTCTTAAGTACGAGTCGATATAGTTAGCTCGCTAGAGGAATAGATAGGAGATCGACGACAACTAGCTAGAGTGCGAGCTGTTATAATTAAAGAAAAAGAAGATTAATTTTAGGATTTGATTTTAGATTTTCAAATTCTTAAGAAGATAACTCTACGGAAAAGATACGTATTCCGCTATATCTCCTACGGAGTCCCTACGAGGCTCGGCAGAGTCCCAAAATAAGGGCTAGAGGTACCCCTCTAGCACTAAAAGAGAGTAAGCTAACGGAAAACGAGCGGAGCCCGATAATTACTTACGTTTAACTCTATTAGGCGATAATAGTAACGACAGAAGTAGTAACCTCGGAGGCTAAAGTACTGAAAAATATAAGTTACTAACGAGAAATAAGCGGGAACCGAATAAACTTACGCGGAGAGAAGACTGGAGGATTAGAGGGGCTTAAGGGCTTTCCAGGCCTATAAGACCTTCACGAGATCAGTATGGGCCTCGTTTCTAAATAAAGCGTAAAGCGCCGGAAAAAAGGCGGAGTATAGCACTTACTCGTCGGTATCAGCGGAACAAGTCTAAACGGAGTAATATAACGTTCCTGGTTCTGACTAGTACGCGGTATACAGGCTCGTCGGTTAGTATCAGCTATAAAGTAAAGTAAACAAGAAGTTCAGTTCTCAATTAGAATTAAGACGTTATAAGCAGGTATTAATTACTATATGAATTTGAGCACGAAGCTCCTATCTAATAGCAGAAGTGCTAGTCTTATATAGAATCTTCGTTCCCTTATACTAACTATATAAGACATCTTGCAGAGCGCGTAAGCCCGCAAGACCGTCTAGCAGTCTAGCATATCACGTGATCCTGGATCACCTATAGCTATAATACTATTATTACTTTAATATAGGTAGGCGTATAGTACTACTCGCTGTTTATACTATAACCGTATTAGTACCCTCCTTCCAATAGTACTAACTCTCTTATTAGTACTAAAACTCATCTAGTACTTACTACTAGGTAGTGCTATTAGTATTATAGTACTAGGACGGTTTTAGTACTAAGAACTATACTAGTTCGTGACACTATCCCCCTTCTGTCTTAGCGTATCCCTACGCTTAAGTATACCTAAGGAAATATCGACAACTACCTACGGCTATCTCCTTCTTTTATTATACCCCCCGAACGCTTAATAAAACAAGTCGATCATATTATACTCGGAAGATAAATAGAACTAAGTAGTAAAATCATAGTACTATATACCAGATATAAGAAGGCGGAATACAAAGAGTATATATCGCCTCGCGACCCTAAATTAACCTGATATAATTATTACGCCCGACTGAATAAAATATACGATATTAGAGTCGTTAACTATATACCCTTAGCGCGGGACTAGGAATCCTTAGATTCTTAGATTAAGAAACTCGACGCAGAGGAGGAGGAGGCTATAGCTAAAATTCTTCGTCTGAAGAAACAGAAACGTTTCTTATATAAAAGGCAGTAAAAGATAATTACTACTAGTTTAAATTTAATAGCTAAGCTTAACGCTCTTAAAGCTTTAGAGAAAGAAGAAAAAGAGAAATAGGAAAGGGAGAGGGTACCTAACGATACTGAGTTAGCGGGCGCGGAACTCTCTAGTTCCGATATCCCTATCGACCCCTCGTTCGACCCGATAGTCGACTTTCCTTTTAATCCTACTAACCCGCTCTAAGTAGATCTGAGTTTTATCGATAGAAATTAGCTAGTAATACTAAGTAGTAAAAGCTTAACTTAAGTTCCTATATATTTTCCGAATATAAGTAGTTCTTCTATTTTACTAAGTATCTAATAATACCTCGTTTATATTAATAGTCCAGTAGTTCCTCTATATCATATTCTACGAGTAGATTAACTAATTCAGCGTATATCTTCGGGGCTAGTAGTACTCCCGGTAGTACTTTTTCTAATAAGGATATATAGAATATTAGGAATATTTTCTTTATTATAGCTAGTAGCTAGAGTTTATAATTCAAAGGTCCTTTAACTTATTTAATTTTAAATAGTCTAAGTTTCTTATAGTCTAGCTTATCACTTAGTCTCTATATATTAATATTTTTCCGTAGAAAGTAAACCTTATCCCTCTCCTATAGCATTAGCTCCTAATCACGATTTTTATTATAGTAGTACGTATTCTTCTCTACTATAAACTAGAGTTCTTCTATAAGTTCCTTATAGAGGTCTTAGATATTCCTAACCTAGATATAAGCTATATTATTATCCTTAACTATTAAGTTAAGTTCTCTATAAGCGATAAGTTTATAACTATAATTCGCGAAGAATAGTATAACTTTTATTATTTCCGTAGTCGAGCTATTATATYTAAATTCTYCTAATAGTAGTAYTTCTACCTAATTYTTTTATTAATAYTTAATATAYTAGCGTAAGTATACTTTAACTACTTAGTTTATTCTTTTATTTCCTTTATTAGTCTAAGGATAGAAAGCTATTAATAGTTTCTATTTAGTTCCTAGGAACCTTATTAAAGTATTCTAGAACTTTAATATAAATAACTTATCTCGATCCGATARGATTTCTTCYGGTACTCTATACTTAGAGACTACCTCCTTAAGGTATACTTATACTAAGTGTTRAGCTATAAGAGTAGATAAGACTAGTACTAAGATCATATACTTAGTAAGTCTTTCTATAATAATAAGTATTATATTATAGCTAACTCCTATAACCGGGTCCTTAGATAGCAGCAATAGCCCTATAAAGTCCTATAATATCGATTTCCAAGATATTAGTAGTATTAGTACTATAATTATCTACTTATAAGGTGCATATCAGGAAGACTTATTCCTAATATAAGTATTATAGTTAGCTAGTACTTCTTTAACTACTCAGCGGAGTCCTTCCGACTAGTAGTTTCTTGAAATCCTTAGATACGTTCTTCATATCCTTTAGTATCTATACGCGGGAAGCTCGTATTATTCTTTAATATATACTTCTACTAAGCTCAGCGGAAGCTAAACTTTCCTATTAACTRYTATAATARTATTCTTAATTATATTCCTTATAATAAGTTCCTTAGTCTTATCTAGGGATATTCTGTCCTTCTTCTAAGCTTCCTTTAAAGCGTTATACTAAGGTCTCTTAATTTCTTACTTAATTATAATAGCTTCTCGGACGTTAATAACTATATCTCTATTATCTAGCTATTTAAGTAGAGCGGTCTTATTATAAACCTTATTATCCTTATAACCTAGTAATCTACTTAGAGTATCTACTTATATATTATCTTTTCCCTATATATACTTAATAACTAGGTCAAAAGAGGCGAGTTCCTCTAACTATCGAGCTAATTAACGATTATCTAAGACCTTAGTAGTTATAAAGGTTCGGAGATTTATATAYTRAGTATAYARYATAACTAGGAACTTAGCTCCTTATAAGTATATTTTCCAGCGTTTAAGTACTTTGATAATCGCTATAAGTTCTTTCTTATAAATATTATAATTCTATTTAGCTAGAGATATTTTCTCTAAAAAGTAAGCGACTAAGTATAGTCGTCCTTTATTATCTCACTGCAGGTAT
>FJUX01000194.1:25250-71878 GCA_900074905.1 Rhynchosporium agropyri | reverse complement strand
ATACTCCTTAAGCGTCCTTATAGTATTATAGTTATAATAGCGAAGTTTCTCTACGATAAGTATAAATCTATCCTTAAAGTTTATTTCATAATCCTAGAGTTTATACTTAAGTAGAGCCCTTATATCCTATAGATCCTTAAACAATTTCGAGAACTTCCTATATAGTTCGAGTAGCTATTCCCGAATATCATCTATTTAACTAAGATAATTCTTAGATTCTGTCTAACTAGGAACCCGACTTAACTAGCTGGAGTCTATCGGCGTTATTATTAAGAAGGCGGCGCTAGCCTCTTATTTACTAGCTAGTTAACTATATTTATATTTATAATTACTAAATATAACCTTCTTAGTTACTTAGTCTATACTAGGATTATAGTTATATAGCTATAATATTCCTAATACGATATTATATCATCTAGTCAGTATAATATCGAAGTAAAGCGTTTCTTCGTATCTATTAATAACTATCCTTATTCCTCTTATCCTTCTGCGGACTTATCTATCTAATCCGGCGCTTTTTCTATCTAATAAGGTAAGGTAGTATAGTTTCGGGTTAATAGTAGTAGGAATATTCTATTTCTCGATAAAAGCCGAGTTTATAAAGTATCCTATAGCTCCTGAATCGATAAGTGCTTTCGTCTTAATACTATCTACTATAACTAGTAAGATCAACTGATCGAACTCTCTAGTAATAGTAAGCTCTAGGTATAGTAGTTCTATTATAGAGTAATCACATGCTTCTTTAATAATTCTCCCTATCGTTTCGTCTAACTAAGTCTTAAGGCCGAGTTCATAAGTAATTAAAGTATAAGGTATATAGTAATAGAGATCTACCTGCCCTTGAATCAGATCTAGTACTATTCTTTAATAAGTAGCTAGTTCTAATAGGTATTATCTTCTCTACTAATAATATTCCCCTCCTATTTCCTTAGTAATAGCCCAGGTATCCTTTACTCGAAGGAACTAATCTAGTTATTTAAATTCTTTTAGTTCCGGTTCTCCTTCGAGGTTGGCTACGTAATAGTCTAGTTATTCCTCGATATTACCGGTATTAACCTAGAATATAATAGTAGTAGTATTACAGTAGGTAATAACATAGTCCATACCCGGGTTAAGTATATCATAAGTTCGATAATACTCTACAAAATTAGACTTAGTTCTATTATAAGCTTATATTCTTCTTCTATTATTATGATTTCGAAGAGTCCAGTTTTCATTATTATATAAAAGGTTATTATACAAATAGTTTCTTTTATCTATAATACTCTAGCTCTCTTAGTCTTCGTCCAGAAGTTCAACTAAGTTTTCTTCGAATCCTTCGCTAGATTCACAGGTTATAAAGTCCTGCGAACTCTACTCTACGCTAGAAGCTTCTTAGTAATCTGGCTTCCTTTCTACTAATCCGAATTCTCTCTTAAGTTTATTCTAAGGTTTTCCTCCCTGCTTCTTCTTCTGAGAATAATCACATGCGAGGTATCCTAGCTTACTATATATATAGTATAAGCCCTTCTCTCGACGTTTATCTTTTTTAGCTTAGCCTTTAGATCCTCTCTTTACTCCGTCTAATTCTATTAGATTATAGTAGTTACGTTTATTACTTAGGTAAAGCTGAAAATTCCCCTAATACTTACTATATTATTATAGAAATTAGAGCTTCTAGAGGTAAATAGGTATAAAGTATCCTCCTTTTTCCTTTACTTATTCCTAGATTCGTTTATCGATAGTAGTAGATAATCTGATTAAGTCCTCTAAAGTACTTAGTTTATTAGCCCTAGAGAGCTTATCCTTAATATAGTTCTTAAGGCCTCGATAGTATTAGGCTCTTAATCTACTATCTATCTAGTCTAACTATATAGAATATCAGTAGAACTCGGTAGTATATTTATAGACGGATCCCTATTATCGAATTCCGAGCAAGTGCTTCTTATCTTATTCCTTCTTATTAGGGTCTCCGAAGACTCCTTTAATAGTATTAGTAAAGCTTATAGGTATTCGAAAGATAACTCGGCTTTTTTCAGTTATAGCGGTAGAATAGGCCCCAGATAAGTATCGATTAACTAAGTAGTTACTCAAAGCTAGCTTAATCTAGTAGGCTACGGTATCACGGAGGAACAAGGCGATCTATAGGACTTTAAGCGAGTCCGCTTCGAACTTGTCTCTATTAAAAGTAAGGTATATTTAGTACTAGAGGATAAACTATCCTAGTTTATTATAATTCTTATAATAAGTATTAGGTAGGTTCATACGAAGTAGTATACTCTTATCGACCTTATTAACCTTATCCGGCCTACTAATCTAGGAGCTTTCTCCTACGATAGATCCTTCTTTAGTAGCTATTTCGTTCTTACTAATAATACTTCAAGTGAGATACTTAAAGTATAATATTCCTAGTTCTAATTAATACGCGGTATATAAACTCGTCAGTTAGTATCAGCTATAAAGTAAAGTAAAAAAGAAGTTCAGTTCTTAATTAGAATTAAGATATTATAAGCAAGTATTAATTACTATATGAATTTAAGCACGAAGCTCCTATCTAATAGCAGAAGTYCTAGTCTTATATAGAATCTTCGTTCCCTTATACTAGCCGTGCAAGATATCTTGCAGAGCGCGTAAGCCCGTAAGACCGTCTAGCAGTCTAGCATATCACGTGATCCTGGATTACCTATAGCTATAATACTATTATTACTTTAATACAGGTAGGCGTATAGTACTACTCGCTGTATATACTATAACCGTGTTAGTACCCTCCTTCTAATAGTACTAACTCTCTTATTAGTACCAAAACTTATCTGGTACTCACCACTAGGTAGTGCTATCAGTATTCTGGTGCCAGGACGGTTTTAGTGCCAAGAACTATACTGGTTCGTGACAAGTAAGCGATATAGGAGATTTAAGGACTATTACGTAAGCTATCAGTTTCCGCGCGGAATCCGAGGAAAACTTACAGGTTCTCGTAATTCTTCTTCCTATCCTTATAGCGGATATAGGATCAGGAGCGATTCGACTGAGTTCGTTAGGATTCCGTCCGAGAACGGGCGGAGTGCGATACTTATAGCTTAGTCGATATAATCAGAGCCTAAGAGGGTATAAGCGACGCAGTGAATAATAAGAGATATCTGATTCCGCCGGTTTTAGCGCGGATCCCGATAGTATAGTAGAGGGATTTTAATATATAATTCGCGAATTTTAATATTTTCTTTTAATAGAAGGAGAGGGGAGGGACTTACCTTACTATAGTTATTATTATTATATAGAAGAAAAAAGAGAAGTCTGAAAGGGAAGAAAGTCTCTTCTTTTATAATATCTTAGCCGGATCGAGCGACAATAGGAGCGGAGCGCTAGCCTAATACGGCGGGATCATAATAAAGAAAGCGAACGATAATAGTAGAACGCTAGCGTTTAGTGATAGAACACGGTTATTAACTACGGGGGGTCCTACGACTATTTGCTATTAGTCTCCGCTAGAAAACAGGCGGGAGAAGGGGAGTAATCGGTTATTAACTACAGGGAGTCCTATGACTATTTGCTATTAGTCTCCGCTGGAAAACAGGCGGGAGGAGGGGAGTAATATAAGGGTTAAGCCTTTGGGTTATAGTGCTAGTATCACTAGCACGACTCGCTGACTAAGGCTCGGTTAAGCCTTAGTACTGCGCACCTTTTCTTGCAGCTTCCGGTTAGATTCTTACTCTCTCCTGATCGAACTTATTGAATACTACTATAAACCCTCGTGTATACATTGTTCACCCGTGATAATAGTATATACTTGAGAGCGGCTAAAGTAGTACGCGATAAGTAATATATATTTATTATTACGCTAAAGTTGAAAGTATTAGGATTAGAGTACTCGCTATTAGAAGCAGGTAAATTATAATACTGAGGCAGACTATAAGTACTTAATTCCGAAGAACTATATACGAAGTTAATCTAAGCGATATATAATACTAAGATATATAAGTACTCAGGACGAGATTTAACTACTATTACTATAAGTTAGTAGTTTTTCTAGCTATAGATATCAGAGGATATAAGAAGGTTTATTCGGAACTATAACGCCTATAGAAGGAATAAGACGTAATAAGACTAGAGGTAAGGATTCCTTAAGCTATTACTACTACTAGACTAAATCTAATAAGAGATTTCCATCGATTTTATTATTAACTTTCTAGAAAGTAAAGGATATATTAACTTAATCGTAGTTACTAATCGGCTTAGGAAAGGAATTATATATAATAGATTACTATTAATTAACGCAGAAGCTATAGTAAAATAGCTTATACAGGTCTACTATAGATAATACGTACTACTACGCGTAATTATATCCGACCGAGGGAAATAGTTCGTCGGAATATTATAGATATAGGTATATACTTTACTAGGAATTACGCGACGCCTCTCTATAGCTTACTACTTAGAAACTAATAGCTCTATAGAGAGGATAAACTAGACGTTAGAGACGTATTTATATATATTCGTAGACTTCGCATAAGACGATTAGTTTAACGTACTACTATCGGCAGGAGTAGTAATTAATAACTAAGACGCTATATTAATAGAACTAAGCTCTTTCTTTCTAACTTATAGTTACTATATATAATATATCGATTTGAATATCGAAGACGAACTTATTATTACTACTACTTACTTACCTATTCAAAAGGCAGATACAATCTTGAAGAAACTATAAGACGCTAAGGAATAAGTATAAATAGTAATAGTAGTAGTATAATAAGTTTAAGAAGAGGTTACTAATTACTATTACTAGTAAGCCCCGGAGTTTAAAGTCAGAGATAAAGTCTAGTTAAATTTATGAAATATTCGTACGAATCAGCCCGCGAAGAAACTCGATATAAAGTAAGCTAAGTATATAGTACTCGAAGCAGTAGGGTCGTATAGCTACCGCCTGGATATACCGCTAGGAATATATAATGTTTTTCATATATAGCTATTACGCTTAGCTATTACTAACTTATTACTAAGCTAAGTATAAGATAACTTATAGCTACTACTACTACTAGTAGCAGATAAAGACGAGTTCGAAGTAGAAGAAATCCTAGCGGAGAGATCTTTTCGAAGAGGAAGCTAAATGAAAAAGAAGTATCTAGTTAAATAGATAAGTTACGTAAGACTAATATAGGAACCGGAAGTAGCTCTTACTACTACTATAGTACTTAATAAGTAGGAGAAGAAGAATAGACTCGATAACTCTAACTTCGAAACAGGAAAGGGGTAATATGACAGGTTATATCTATTAGTATACTTAACGCCTGAGGCGTCTACGCTAGTACCTGACGTATTATCGTACGTATTCTAATACTACTGCCACTAGCGGCCGCGGTATTATCTTTTCTTCGAAGGGAGACCCTTATTCCTCCCTTCCCTCCTTAGTTAATTCTCCTTATAATACAGACGAGCTTTTACACTATATACTTTGCATTCGCCCCGTGATACTAGCGATCTGAGTTAAATTATTACTAACGAGTAAAAGACTACTCAGACTTTCATAGAGTATTAGCGATATAACCTACTTGATATTAGAACAGATTATTATCTATATAGAACGCACTCTTTTCGACGTGGAGGAGCTTAGTAGTTATACTTAGAGAAACGTTAGAAGCTAATTAAAATCTATAATTAGGCTAGCTAGAGTACTAATTAGAATACCTCGTCGATAATAAGGTATTTAAGTAATTAGAACGATAACCTAATAATAACGAGAGAAGATTATAAAAACCCTAATTATAAGGGAAGTAATAAGTGTTATACTTATAGCTAGGAATATAGTTATATTAGGCGATAGAAATACTCGTTATACACGTATCAAATAAGGAGATTTGAAAGATTAAGATATAGTTATATTTCCCTAGGTATAGTACGCTATAAACGCCTTAAAGCAAATCCCAGAGTAAAGCCTCGTTCTTAATAAGTATACTTCTAAATACTACACAAAAGCTAATATAAAACTATTATCTTTAATAAGCTATTTAAATCTCTATACTAGCTATTAAGGCTACCTGAGTCTTTATAATACGACTAGCGCTAATAAGCATATCCTAATCGTTCGTTAGTAATAAGAGTAAATTATACTATAGTACTTATAAGGATAATTATATTACTACTTTATATATACTTAAGAGTCTGCTATATAGTAATATAATACTTATAAGTCAAGGTAGAAAGAGCCTAATTATATATTAGTAATAAGTAATTAGTCAGAAGGCTTATTAAGAACAGGACTAATAGTAGTTTAGCTAATACAGTTATAAGCCTTATTATAAAGGGCGAGAGATTTAACCTTATACTTAATAAATCGCTCGATAGTAATATACTTCCACTTATAACTATAAGATAAGAGGTCCTTATTATCTAAGCTAGTAAAGATATCTAAATCACTTATTAATAATAAGGAGATATTAATAATAAGGAGATTTAGAAGAGTAGATATGTACTAGCGATACTAATAAGTATAAGCTTATTACTAAAGAAGCCTAAGATACTCGTTAGTAACGAAGAAATAAAAGGAGAGGTAGCAGGGTACTTATAGCTCTAGCACTTAGCTCCTTTATTAGCACGTATATTATTATTATTCTTAAGAGGCTAGTTCAGTCTTCTAAATAATAGTTAGTAATAAGTAAAAGACTAAAAGGTTCGTTCTTACTAAAGCTCTTCTTTATAGCATCCGGTATTTAGAGGAGAGTAAGAAAGATACTTTCCACTTTAACGAGCGACGTAAGTAGCTTAACGTTCACTTTTAGAAGCTTGTTAGTAATAAAGGAATTTTATCTAGCTCTCTATAGAGGCTTACCTATTAAGCTAAGCTATAAGAACTACTATATCCTAGCTAGCTATAATAATACTATTAGTGAAGGTATATTACTAAAGCATGATTACTAATCACTTGTTAGCAACGAGTAATAGTTAGAAAGTCAGGGAGTAGGTACCGAAGTTATACTTATTGAATATATAGAGTAGAAGAAATATTCGCGCGTAAGAAGGTCTTTTATAGAGGTAAAGGTAAGTAAATTTTCATTATCGTATTTACTATCGCCGTATACGGCCTAGCCTCTTGCGATATGGCGCCAAGTCACGTGCTACGCTAGGCCCGATCGGTTTTCTGCCGGAAAACCGCTGCGGCAGCGTTAGACATCGGAATGAATATATTGCTAATTCTATTACCCGAGATTTGCATCCTACAACTAAGCCTAGCTCTGCTTTATATACCCTTATTCTCCTTGAGGCTATATTCCATCATGAGGCGTCTTATAGAAGCTTGCAAAATTGAAATATGTGCACTGTTTCCAAATTTGCCTGGAAGCTAGGTGCGGATTACGAGGTCAGTGCTTAGACTTTCACCCACGTTGAATAGCACTTCCTTACGAGAATCCCCCGACGAGGTACTGATGAAATACCTCGAATATAGCATAGATGTTTAATTCAATCCGGGTTACATGGTTCAGGTCTCTCTGTACTGTTAGGGCTATCGTGAGATTTTGGTATAATAGTCCGCCAGGACGGAGCGAGATTTTAGCTTCCAAGTGGGATATCAACTAGAATTTGACTTTAGGAAAGGAGATATTCGCCAGGACTGGAAAGTATAATTTATTGCGGAGAACAGACTTCTCACCTCCTCTCTTCTCCAGTTCAGATCATCCCGTCTCTTTTAAGACCATCCTTTTCCATGCATTTTCTAATCCGTTATCAAGAGGCTTCATAATGAAGGCTACATTCCTTACCTTGCTTGCCTTTTCGGCTTCTTTAGGAGCGGCGCATCCTCCTGTTGAATCTAGGACAAGCTCTCCCAGTTCTTATAAAGCATGCGAGAATACCGCTACCTCTCGACACTGCTGGGGGAACTACTCAATTGATACCGAGTAAGTTCTAATATTATTGAATTTACGGTTGAATTCACTGACGATAATCAGCTGGTATGAGACTTTTCCAGAAAATGGAGTGACGAGAGAGTATTGGCTTTCTGTTACTAATACTACTATGGCTCTCGACGGTTACAATCGTGAACAAGTCCTATCTTTTAACGGTAGCGTACCTGGGCCATTGATTTGGGGTGACTGGGGTGACAGTATAATCATCCGTAAGTTAATAATCTTCCTTGCCCGCAATTCTTTTCGATGTCAACTAATATCTTAACCTTTAGATGTGACCAATAATATGAAGGATAATGGTACAGCTATCCATTGGCACGGAATGCGACAGCTCGGAACCGGCGAGTACGATGGAGTCCCGGGAGTGACTCAGTGCCCGATCGCACCCGGAGAAACCTATATGTACAAGTTCAATGCGACCCAATACGGCTCAACCTGGTACCACTCTCACTCTATCACTCAATACTCAGACGGACTTCAGGGACCTTTAATTATTAATGGCCCTGCTACGGCCGACTACGATGAAGATCTGGGAATGCTCCACTTACTAGACTGGTCCCATACACCGATTTCCGCGCTTTGGACTACCGCAAGGATTCTACGACCACCAGCTTTATCTGGTGGGCTTATCAACGGAACTAATACCTTCAACTGTACAGGTTCAACCGATGTTAACTGCGTCGGTGGAGGCAAGAAGTGGGAGACTGTATTCGAGGCTGGTAAAAAGTACAGAATTAGACTTCTTAACGGCGCGACTAATGGACATTTCCAATTCTCTATCGACGGCCATTCTCTTACAGTAATTGGAATGGATCTGGTCCCTATAGTCCCTCATAAGGCTGATAGTATTGAGGTCAGCATGGGACAGCGCTATGACATTATTGTCGAAGCTAATGCTACCCCTAACGATTACTGGCTTCGCGCAGGCTGGAAAACACGTTGTGCTATCAATTCGAACCCACAAGACATGACCGGTATCGTCCGCTACTCTTCACACAGCTCCTCCGACCCTACTAGCACTAGCACTGTCAACATCTCAGCAACAAACTGCGGCGACGAGCCTCTTGAGAACCTCGTCCCACATCTCCCCGTAAACGTCGGTAGTTTCAGCTCCTCAGGTGTCGTTCAGGAGAATATCTCTTTTGTTGCCGGTAACGTCTTCACTTGGACGCTGAATAATAGTTCTCTCCTTATCGACTGGGAGAACCCAACATTACTACGGATACTTGACGGCGAGAGTATCTTCCCTACTGAGTACAATGTTGTGCCTATTGAGATCACCGCCGCCGATCCGATTTGGGCAATCATTATCATTCAAGATGTGGCTAATAATGTGGCCGGTCATCCTATCCATTTCCACGGACATGACTTTATAGTCATCGGACAAGACGTCGGCATATTTGACGTGAAAACTAGTAAGGTCAACCTTATTAACGCACCTCGACGCGATGTTGCTACAGTGCCACGTAGCGGATACCTAGCTATAGCTTTCAAAAAGGACAACCCCGGATCGTGGTTGATGCACTGTCATATTGCGTGGCACGCATCTCAAGGATTCGCATTACAGGTGGTCGAGAGCGAGTCGAGAATCTCGGCTGCTATCGCTGACAAGAGAATCTTGACTGATACTTGTGCGGCTTGGAATAAGTATAGTGCCCACGCGCCATGGCCGATGGACGATTCGGGGATATAGAGAGTTTCTTCTCACTGAGGAGTTCGAGATAAAGATGCCGTACTTGATATAATCTTCTGATGATGATGAGTTTCATTTGTTGCGGCGGGGCTTAATGAAAACAGTTGAGAGTTGAAGAATCAGGTTGAAGTACAGCACATTCAGGGTGGTTTGAACTTTCAATAAAACCTATTATAATATCCACAGCACAGGCTATATCTACGAAATTTCTCTCTCGTTCATGATCGAGTAATTATATACGATACAGTGCTTCTCTGCTTTTGCTTCACAAGAAGTTGCTTCAACGACTTCCTACCTCGTTCTCACCCTTCGGGTCTCCATCTAATAGCAAGTGTTAATTTCATAAGGCTCATGTTATCGATATCCTCGGTACCCTTGGGTCTTTAAACTCGAGGGTGAACGAGATTAATCGTAGTTCGGCTATGATACTTAGTATATTCGTGTTAATAATAGTCCATATTAGTCCCTGGATTCGTTCTTCTTATCACTGATTATACGATAATACGAAGAGATTAGTACATATAACTATAGATTATCACAAATAGTATGGGACTAGCTTCCCAGTATGCTCGCGAAAAGTTTGATTCAAGTGCAGGTCTTAAGGTATATCGACCTAGTACTTCGTTATATAGGCCTGACCTAGACTTAGCCCTTAGTAATTTTACGATAGAACTTTATCTATAACTAAGTATTATCGCGAACTTATACTTATTATCGATCTAAGTAGCTTCGAAACTTTAGAATTAATTAATTAACTTAAAACTCTATCTCTTATATTTCTAATACTATTATATAATATTACTTAAAGACTTAAGCTAATACTAATTATAACTATATTAGATATGAACTAACTTAGCTAACTCTTTAAGGAATAAATACTTATATTAAGTAAAGATATTTTTCTATACTTTATTAGATCTATTATAGCGATCTTAAAGACTTTTACTATCTATACTCTTGAATATCTAATGACCTTAAGAGTAAAGATATAATTAGTAAGTTCAACTAAGGTCGATAGTTTTTAGTAAGCTTATTACTATAACGATATAAGACTTCAGGCGGTATACGAGCAGGGATAAAATAAGTAGGGAGGCTAAGAGCGATCTTATATAATCTACTACTTTCTTATATAATCTACTACTTTCTTATATAATCTACTACTAAGAAAATAAGAAGATGGGGAGAGGAGAAGAAGAGAAGTAGAGTATAAGACCCCTTATATATACGCTGGTACTAGTCTAATATTATACTGAATCGGCTGCTAACTATACTAGAGTGCTTAGGAACCCGGGTCCCGGTTCTTATTGTTCTACTTATATAACCTTCAAGTAAGCTATTATTATATTACTCTCCTCTTAAGAAGAGTTTACTCTTAAGCTCGGAAGACTTTTACTTAGCGTTAGAAACTGGTCTTTATTACAAGTATTTTTATTAAAGTTAGCGTAATAGATATTAGCGATTGTTTAATAGTAGTATTTTCTTTAATAGTAACTAACTAGTTATATGATAATAATAGCATTATACTAGTCGTAGCTTCTAAATCGGGCGATAAGGTATATTTGCTTTATCTATTTGCGGAAAGAGGCGAGTTTAAGTAAGGCGTGAGAAGTATAAAGGAAAGGGTCTATTAATATTAAAGCCCTTTCCTTCTTATCCACGATAACTACTCAAGTTATAAGTAGCCCTAGTCTCTAGCTTATAATATAGTTTACTTAAGGAGTTAACTTACTAACTATTATAGTAATACTACTATAATCTTA
Source organism: Rhynchosporium agropyri (assembly GCA_900074905.1). NCBI lineage: Eukaryota > Fungi > Ascomycota > Leotiomycetes > Helotiales > Ploettnerulaceae > Rhynchosporium > Rhynchosporium agropyri. The sequence continues at coordinate 60,548 of FJUX01000194.1, read as the reverse complement.
TATATTAATCCATCTTAAAATAAATAAATAATCATATCGCTAGTAAGTTCTACTCCGCCTTTAGAATTAGGAATAGTAATAAGGTGAGGTATAGAGGTCTAATAGAGTAGTAACGCTAACACTTCTAGTACCTCTATTAGTTCTAGCTAGTACGCTTTCAGTAGCGTCTCATATATATTACCTGCGCTATATTCGCGCCTTCCTTAAGCTAAATTATAGTGATACGCTATTCATAGAACTTCTATATTTATCTAATAAGCTTAACTCTAAGCTTTACTAGTATTATTCTATATTAAAGAGTAGTTATAAGTATATAAGTTAGTTAAGAATAAGCGTAATTATCTCTACTAACATATTATAATTACTTAACTATATCGATATAAAGTATATTATTCTATCTAATTTACTCCTTAGAAGTAGCGATAATAAAACAGAGGCGAATCGAGATAGTATTATAGCTACTTATAAAGCTATTGATCGAATTTATCGCTTTACGAAATCTGCTACTTCTATAATCGCGTTAGAGATAACTACTATATAGTTAGCGGAGACTTAAGCTTTAAATTAGGCTATAGAGAAGCTTTAAAAGAAAGTAGAACTCGTTAAGGCTATAAGTTTAATATCCTAGGAACCCTACGTACTAGTCTAATACTAATACGATATAGGATCTAGAAGTATTAGTAAATAGTTTAATACGAGCTATAGATATAGTATAGATAATATTAAAGTAATTAAAGAAGTTAAATACTATTATATAGGAGTTTACGAAAAAGGCTATATTTAAAGTAATAATATCTAAAGTAATAGAAAAGAGAACCTTGCCTTTAGGTTCAGAGATAGCGTTAGATCTAGTGACTCTCGGACTATCTCTAAAGAAGAAAGCTTATAGGATTAGCTACTATACTAGATCTACGGTAAAAGTAGCGTTAGTAATAGTAAGTAGTAAGGAGTTAGATAAAGTAGTTCTAGTTCCGGAGACTCTAGATCTACTAAGAGCTTCGGAAGCCTTAGGAGAGAATATTAGTAAAAGGGAGGTCTTTATAGATATATAGAAGTTTAGATATAATAGTATTATAAGATAGAACCAAAGAAGTATTCTTTATAAATAAATTTTATATTAATATTTATAACTACTTATTATGTTCTAGATAACTATAGTTATCTATTCTATTTTCTTATACTTTAATATATCAATCTAATTTATATAGAGGTCTAGTTTACTTAGGTTAGTAATATAGAAGTCTCTAAGCTTATATAGAGTATCTATTAGATTAGAAGCGTTATAATAAGTTAGGTCTAAGTCGTAGCTTAACTAGCTAACTTAATACTTCAGCTTATCTTATAAGAGTTATATAGTAAGTATATCTTATAGCTTTTATTGTTCTTAACTTATAATTATCTTCAGAGGAAGATTTAGTAGCCTTTATTTTAGTAATAGATCGTTCGAGTATTTAAAGAGTAACTCCGGAGCGAATATATTATATATTAAAGACCTGAGGAGTAAGTCTATCTTATAAGAGTATCTGATCTTAGCTAGAACTTAGTATAATATAGCTTAGAAGCTAGATAGCTTTTTACTTAGCTAGTAGTTCTTAAGGTTTCTTATAAAGAGAAATACTTTATTTCTAACTTCCTAATTAATACTATTTTATTTCGGGTTAGTTATAGCGCTTATTCTTTACTAAGTGGCTAGTATATCAGCTTCTATAAACTCGATAGCGGATTTAGTATATTTAGCTAAAGATTTAGTATTAGTATAATTAAGCTTCTTCTGCGGTATCGATATAGTAAGTTACTTCTAATCCTAGCTATTCCGATAGAATCGTATAGTAATATTACTAAAGTATAGTCAGTCTATTATTGTTAGTAGTTCGCCCTAGTTACTCTAGTAGTAATTAATAAAAGGTCCAAGATATTAATTGATATACTAGTTCTAATTTCTATTTATTTATTAGTTTACTAATAGAAGGAAGTATAGAGCTTAATCTTAACTCTAATTATATAGTAAAACTCTGATTAGAAAGATAAAATAAACTAAGCTCCTCGATCGAATATAATCGACTTAAGAGTATACTCGAAATAGTATATCTATTAGATAAATAATATAGCTATTCTATAGGTATCGATATTATAGTTATGAAAATGAAGGTGGAAATCGACTAAAGGTCAGAATAGTAAGTGATCGATTGAACTGCTTTGCTTGCTTAGAGAGAGCTAACTACAGGAGAGATTCTAGCTACTTATATAGCTATTTGAGCTCTCTAGAATATTCTATACTACGTAGTACAGAACTCTATAAAAGAGGACACGTATACTATAGAATTGAACTACGTAAGTAGAAACCTATAGAAGTACTAAATCTATTAAATTTAAGATACTCTTAGATTCTTATAAGTTATACTAAAATCTCTATATATATAGTAATCTATATAAGCTAGTACTCAGGTTTCTTATAAAAGACTTTTAAGCTTATAGGACTTATATTAGTATTATTAGTAGATACTAAATATAATATAATTTATAAAGATAAGATAATCTTATCTTCTAAAGATAGCTTAAAGTAATTATTTTTGAAGAAAAATAAAAAGTAAGATTAAATAATTAATATATATATACTAAAGATATAAGCTTAATTAAGCTTCACTTTTATATATAATAAGTAACTTCTCTAGATAATATAAAGCTTATAATATATAGCTCTTAACTAAGATATAGAAGTAAAATAAGCTCTTTAGATAAAAAGATCGACTTATAGTAATCTATAATCGTATAGAGAAAAAGTAAATAGATAGAAGTATTTAAGATATCTGTATTTTCCCTAGAGAGTAGAATTCCCCGGGGAGTAGAGTTACTAGCTGCATAATATCATATCAGCTATGCGATTTATCTATAATCTATAACTTTAAAATTTATCTATATAATCTATAACTTTTATTTCTATCTATATAGTCTATAGTTTATCTGCGCGATCTATATATATTTTCTAGCTTATCTTTATCTTTTATTACTTTTGAAGCTAAATATATTATATATAATAACTTAGAACTTTTATAAGTCTTTTATTATCTAATACTAAAAATTGAAAAAATTGAAAATTGAAAATTATATAAAATTCTGAATAAAGGCTAGCTTTCTATTTAAGTATATCCTTAAGCGAGTATTATAGTAATTATCAAGAGATATTTTCAAGCTGTAGATCATATAGATAAGGAAAAGTTACAGATTACGCAGATAAACTTTAAAGTTATAGATCGCATAGACTGCGCAGATTCCTTATAAGAAGAGTATAACGTACGGTCGAACGTGGTATTCGTTCGAGAGTACGAAGGTAAATTAGTTAGATAAGTAGAGATATTATTATTAGATTAATTCTGATAATCTTTATAAGTTACTAAGTATAAGTTAAGATATTATATTTAAGTTAAGTACGAAGCTTCTATCTAATAAGTAGATATACTAGTTTATATAGAACTTTTATTCTATTGAATTAGTTAAATCATTTGAATTATTATAGAGTCTATAAGCTATAAGCTGATTTACTATATAGCTTTCTATTATATGACTTATAGCTTCTCTATATAGTATAAGGCTTACTCTAATCTGAGCTAGTCTATCTGCTAAGCCTTAGGGTTATATTACTTATTCTAGCTAAGAGTCGTAATACTATCTCCCTTCTAGCTTAATATATCTTATGCTCTCTAGTTTAGATATAAGATTAAGAAATATTATTCTCTTATAACTATTATCTTCCTTTTCTATTATATTACTCTCTTACTATAAATATACTAAAGAAAATCAATAGAACTTCTTTTCTTATATCTTTCGCTATAGCTTTAAAATACTATCTTATTCTTATTATAGTAAGGATTCTTATAGAGTCTATATTATTTCCTCTAATTCTGATTATTATACTAAATATATCCGCGCTAAGGGAAATACGAAATATAATATATAAAGTTCTTTAAAGAGTAAATAGCGTAAGTTAGAGTAGACGGAGGCGGAACTCGCTTTAGTATGTAACGAGGCTTAGCGGGACTAATAGGAGCTAATCGAGTGCTTATCTATTTAGTAAGCTAAGATTTCTCGAATAAATAAATAAAGGGAATTCTTTTATATAAAAGTAGCCGAAATACTATATCGCAGTCTCTATTCGTTAGATAAGTTAGAGGCTATTAAGGAGAAAGAGCATATAGTAAAGGAGTAAGTAGAAGCTATATCCTTACTAAGTATTAATATTAGCTTTCTAGATCTTACTCTTACTAAGTAGTTAAATAACTTCGATCCCTCTGATCTTATATAGATTACTTTAAGCTTTAGTAATAATCTTTCCTAAGGGTTACTTAAGTTTTAAACTAGAACTAATAAAGTAAATCTGGATAGTTTAAGTTTCGTATAAGTTCTTATAAGTTTTCCTTATTCTCGAACTCTTTCTATTTTATTAGATATTCTTATTAACTTTATATTATAATCTGAGTATTTAGTAATCTTTTAATTTCGTATTTATCTAGTTTATTCTCAGGTTAGAGTTATTTATCTATTACTAGAGGCGTATCTCTATTAGTAAGTTCTAGTAATAATATATAGAATATAAAGTATAATCGAGATCCCTATAGTAGTTATAATCTGAAATTTATAAGCTTTACTTCTTCTAATATTTCGAATAGTCTAAGTTTCTTAGAATCTAGTTTTATACTTAGTTATTTTATTTTAATATATTATTATAATAAGTATACTTTATCTCCTCTCTTAAGCGGAAGTCTTATATTATACTTCTAGTTATTATATTTCGTAGTTCTCGCGTTCGAGAAGTCGATATCTTTAGATAGTTATTATTATAAGTCCTATATCTTATATCTTAAGACTATAGATTCTTACGCGCTAATAGAGTCTTTTCTTAGTTATCTATATATTTCGGGTTCGAAGCTATAATTAGTAAAGAATAGGAATACTAAAGTAGTCTTATTCTTAGCGCTATTATATACAAACTAAGTAAAGGGAACTATTTCTACTTAATTATTATATTCTTTATATTAATATAGCTATATAAGTATTATTCTATTAATATGTTTAGCTATTCTATTTATCTATTTATCTATAACTAGAATATAATTAATATCTTATAATTAAGTCTAAGTTAATTTATAAGTAATATTTAAAACTTAGAGGTAAATAACTTATCTCGATCTGAGATAATCTCCTTAGGTAGCTCATATTAGCTTATTACTATTTTAAGGAATATATACGTAAGTTCCTTAGTATTATTTCCTTCTTTATATAATATAAAGTATCTATATTTAGTAAGTTGATCTATTATTATCTAGATAGTATCGAATACTATATTAGTTATTAGTTCTTTTAATAGTAGTAGTTTAATAATAAAATTAAATACGATTGATTCTTATACTCTAGTAGATATAGCTAATAATTTAAGAAGATTATTATAACGGGTTGCACCCGTTAGTATACTTGACGCCTGAGGCGTCTACACTAGCACCTAAAGTATTATTATACGTGTTCTAATACTACTACTACTAGCGGCCGCGGTATTATCTTTTCTTCGAAGAGAGACTCCTATTCCTCCCTTCCCTCCTTAGTTAATTCCTCTTATAATATAGACGAGCTTTTATATTATATACTTTATATTCGCCTTATAATATTAGAATTAACTTATTCCTAATATTCTTAACTAAACGAAGGAAGATCTGCTTTTAAGCAGTAGATAATACGCGTACGTAAGAAAGCTAGTACTATAGAATTATTATTACTATACGTATACTTACGATACGAAGATAGACGCCTCGGACTATATACGATAGATCCGGCTGCCTTACTTACGCCTAATATTCTTAATTAAATAAAAGAGGATCTGCTTTCGAGTAGTAGATAATACGCGTATATAAGAAAGRTAGTACCCTAGCCTTACTATTACTATACGTATACTTACGATATAGAATAGACGCCTCGGACTATATATAATAGATCCGGCTATTTATACGACTACTATACGAGTAGTAATTATAATAACGCTAGGATATACAGTTTATAATAGCAGAAGAATAGCCCCTCTANTAAGTTACTAAGCTAGTAGTATAATAAGTAAGTTCGATAGCTACTTTAGCTAGTAGGATCGAAGATATAGAATAACGAAACATATAGCTAGTATTACTAATAGTATTAACTCTAAATAATATAATATAGTTAATAACTCCGGAGCTAATTATAGCTACGAAATAATATATACCGAGACCCGAAAAGTTCGAAAGTACTAACCTAGCCCTATACTCTTAATTCGAGGGTATCCTACGAGCGAAGCTAGAGATCGATATTACTATTATTAGTAATAAGAGAGAATAAATATAGTACGCGTTCAGCTATCTCTTAAGTAAAGCTATAAGTCGAATTTCTTATAAGTAAGCTTTATCTAACGATAAGGGTAGTTAATAGTCGAAGGGCTATTTTAATAGATAGCTACTACTTTTCGCGACTCTCGCTACTAATAGAAAGCTATAAGCTAGCTAAATAAGATTAAGTAAGGAACTCGTCCTTTAAACGAATTCCTTAACGATTTCAATTAGCTAATCCTCGAAGCAGAAAGATAGAACTAGGCAGACGTAATTAAGAAGAGTTACTTAAAGGCTACTATTACTACTACCTTAGTCCGCGGTACTATTAGTATAAAGGAAGAATAATCGTACGAAAAGTACTATTTATAACTATATATAGTTAGCGACTAGCTACCCGAAGTTAAAGAGCTATTAGCTAAAGTAGACTAATAGAAGTAAATATAAGAGCGGTCTCCTGAGATAGACTAATAAGTAATAGACTCGATAGATTTAGAAGTAACTTCTATTACTACTATAATTATAACGATAAAGAAGGAACCTTAATAAGCGAGCTGTATAGAGATTAAGAGATAGAAAGCAGAGCAGCTTTACTTCTACTATAGATAAGATAGATATACAGTTCGTAAGTACTATATAAAACTCGCTATAACTAAGAAGAAGAAAAGCTAAGTAATAATAGCTAAGAAGAAGATAAGGAAATTAAAGCTAAAGGAAGTCGAGATAGAAAGATCGAGCTCCGAGTTAGAGAGCTTAGGAAAAGAATAGCTTTTATTTAAAATCGCTAATAAAAGTAAAGGGAGGTTAATTAAGTAGTAGTAACAGAACCTTAGAATTAGTTTAAGGATATAATAAATAGAGCCCGTTTCTTAGTATTTATAATAATTAATAGAGAGTATTATACTAAGACTCTACTTAATACTAAGTGCTTTTTATATAGTATTATTAATTCTCGCTTTACTACTCGCTACTATCTCTAGCGCTTCCTTATTTCTCCTATTGAAATAAGTTCGTTCGAAGGAGAAAGAAGTCTTATTATAGAAGTAGTACTTATAGAGATAGATATCGATAAGTATAAGGAAGCTAGGGCTTTCTTCTATATAATAGTACGCCTAGAAGATTATAACCTGATTTTAGGACTATTATAGTTTAAGAAAAATAATTTATATATAATTACTCTAAAGTCACGATATTATATTAATACTACTACTATAACCCTATGCAACTAAGCATAAGAGCCGGACTACGAGCTAGACTATTTCGTAGTATTAGTAATAATATTTAATAGGCTTACTCGAGGACGACTATATAAGAAGGTATAAGTATTTCTTATAAGTATAATTGATATCCAGAAGGCTCTTATACTAAAGATAAAAACTAACCTGCGAATAAAACTCCTCGATTAGCTATATAAGTACCTCGACTTATATGATAATAAGAAAGTAGATATATTACTATTACTACGAGGTCCTAGGATTAACTATAAGATTGAACTCGAACTATATAATAGTAAAGAACTTATAGTACTCTAGGGCCTCTTATATAATATATCTCGCGATAAACTATTAGTACTATAGAAGACTCTTACGAAGCTCCTTAATAAAGGATTTATTAGAGTTAGTAATTCGCTTACTATTACCCTTATCTTATTCGTGATAAAACTAGTAAGTAAGCTACGATTTTATATCGATTACTAATTTATTCGAGTTAGTAACTCGCCTACTACTACCCTTATCTTACTTATAAAGAAACTAAGAGGTAGGCTACGATTTTATATCGATTATTATCAAGTTAAATCGAATTATGAAGAAGGATCGATACTTACTACTACTAATCTATAAGACTATTCGGAATATAGGGAAAGCGAAATAGTTTATAAAACTAGATATTACTATTACTTTCTATAAGATACGTATTACTACTAGCGATAAATAGAAGATAGCTTTTCGCACGAGATATAGTTTATATAAGTAGTTAGTAACTCTTTTTAAGCTCGCGAATACCCTAAGTATATTCTAACGATATATTAATTAAGCTTTACGCGATTACTTAGACGAATTCTATTCTGCTTATATTAATAATATCCTGATCTATATAGATAGTAACTACTACTATTACCGAAAGTAAGTAGCGAAAGTTATAGTAAGATTACGCGAGGCTAAGCTATAACTAGATATCGATAAGTACGAATTCGGAATATAAATAACAAAATACCTTAGGTTTATAATCGATACGAAAGAGGGTATTCAAATAGACCCTAAGAAAGTATAAGCGATTCGAGAATAAGAACTCTCGACCTTAGTAAAAGAAGTATAAAGCTTCTTAAGATTTACGAATTTCTATCAGATATTTATTAAGGATTATTCGACGATTATACTACTACTAATATAGCTTACTTATAAGGACTAGCTATAGTAGTAGGATAAAGCTATAGATAAAGTATTTAGGAAGTTAAAAGATATATTTACTACTAGACTTACGCTAGCGCAGTTTAATCCCGACTAAGAAATAATACTCGGAACAGACTCTTCTAGATAAGTAATAAGAGAGGTACTTCTATAATTCGACGACTAAAGATACTTATAACTTTACGTATTCTTCTTAAAGAAAAACGCTTTAGCTGAATATAACTACGAAATATATAATAAAGAAATATTAGTAATTATATATTACCTTAAGGAGTAGTAGTACGAATTAAAAAGCATTTAAGAATTCTATATTCATATTAATTATAAGAACCTCGAGTATTTTATAATAGTATAGTAGCTTATAGAGCGATAAATATAATAGTCGCTACTTCTCTCGCAAGCTAATTATACGATTAGTTATATCCTTAGGAAAGAAAATAAGCGCATAAATATACTCTTATAACGCGAATAGGATATATCCTATAATATAGAAGACGAACGACTTTAGTACTAGTTAGTCTAACTAATTAAGCTAAAAGTACTATAAGAACTTCTACTACTATACGAGATAGTAGTAGTAGCCCCAGTTACGATATAATAAGATCGAAGATACTAAGAAGAAGAAGAAGCTTCGCGATTATAGAATAAATCCCTATAAGTTAAAGAACCCGAAGTAATTAAGAAAGCTACTTTAGATAATAATCCTATTATTACTATCTCTATAATACTTAGGGAACTCCAGTTATAAGCGGAATAAGCTAATAATATATACTAGAGAGCGGCTAAATTAGTACGCGATAAGTAGCGCGTATTCTCTATTACGCTAAAGTTAAAGGTATTAGTATTAGAATACTTGCTATTAGAAGCAGGTAAATAATAATTCTGAGGTAGATTATAAGTACTTGATTCCGAAGAACTATATACGAAGTTAATCTAAGTAATATATAATACTAAGATATACAGATTCTTAGAACGAGATTTAACTACTACTATTATAAGTCGATAGTTCTTCTAGCTATAGATATCAGAAGATATAAGAAAGTTCGTTCGGAACTATAACGCTAATAAAAAAAATAAGATATAGTAAGACTAGAGGTAAGGATTCCTTAAACTACTACTACTACTAGACTAAATCTAGTAAGAAATTTCTATCGATTTCATTATCGATCTTCTAGAAAGTAGAGGATATACTAACTTAATGTAAGGGTCAAGCCCTTGGGTTATGGTGCTAGTATTACTAGCACGACTCGCTGACTAAGGCTCGGTTAAGCCTTAGCACTGCGNCTACTACTAGACTAAATCTAGTAAGAAATTTCTATCGATTTCATTATCGATCTTCTAGAAAGTAGAGGATATACTAACTTAATGTAAGGGTCAAGCCCTTGGGTTATGGTGCTAGTATTACTAGCACGACTCGCTGACTAAGGCTCGGTTAAGCCTTAGCACTGCGTACCTTTTCTTGCGGCTTCCGGTTAGATTCTTACTCTCTCCTTATCGAACTTGTTGAATACTACCATGAACCCTCGTATATATATTATTCACCCGTAACACTTAATTATAGTTACTAATTAGATTAAGAAGGGAAGTATATATAATAGACTATAATTAATTAATATAGAAGCTATAATAAAGTACTTTATATAAGTCTACTACAGATAATATATACATACTACTACGCGTAATTATATCTGACCGAGGGAAATTATTTATCGGAATATTATAGATATAAGTATATTCTTTACTAGGGATTACGTAACGCTTTTCTATAGGTTACTACCCGGAAACTAATAGCTCTATAGAGAAGATAAACTAGACGTTAGAGACGTATTTATATATATTCGTAAACTTTATATAAGACGATTAGTTTAATATACTATTATTAGTAGAGGTAATAAATAATAATCGAGATACTATATTAATAAGAGTAAGCTTATTCTTTCTGACTTATAGTTATTACGTATAATATATCGATTTAGATACTGAAAACGAACTTACTACTACTAACCGCTTACTTATTTAAAAGGCGGATACGATCTTAAAGAAGCTATAAGACGCTAAGGAATAAGTATAGATAGTAATAGTAATAGCGTAATAAGTCTAAGAAGAAGTTACTAATTACTATTACTAATAAGCTTTAGAGTTTAAAGTCAGAGATAAGATCTAGTTAAGTTTATATAATATTCGTACGAAATAGCCCGCGAAGAAACTCGACGTAAAGTAAGCTAAGTATATAGTACTCGAAGTAGTTAAGTCGTATTACTACTACTTAGATATATCGCCGGGGATATATAATATTTTTCGTATATAGTTATTACGCTTAGCTACTACTAACTTATTACTAAGCTAAGTATAAGATAACTTATAGCTACTATTACTACTAGTAGCGGACGAAAACGAGTTCGAAGTGGAAGAAATCCTAGTAGAGAGATCCTTTTGATAAGGAGACTAAATAAAGAAGAAGTATCTAGTTAAATAGATAAGTTACGTAAGACTAATATAGGAACCGGAAGTAGCTCTTACTACTACTATAGTACTTAATAAGTAGGAAGAGAAGAATAGACCCGAGGGCCCTAACCTCGAAACGGGAGGGAGATAATATAATAAGTTGCACCTATTAGTATACTTAACGCTTAAAGCGTTTACGCTAGTACCTGACGTATTATTATACGTATTCTAATATTACTACTAATAGCGGCCGCGGTATTATCTTTTCTTCGAAGGGAGACTCCTATTTCTCCCTTCCCTCCTTAGTTAATTCTCCTTATAATACAGACGAGCTTTTGCACTAAACACTTTGCATTCGCCCCGTAGTAACTATATAGTATAGATTTATTTAATTTACTTTTCGTATATATAATATTCTCTAATAACTTCCTCTATCTGTTTTCTTATTCGTAGAAAGTAGTAGTCCTTAGCTATTCGTTCGAAAGTTCTAGATATCTTCTAATAACTATATATAAGTAATAAGTATTACTTTATTATAAAAGTTCGTCTTATTTTACTTAGAATATATACTAGTCCTTTAAACCTAAGTAAGCTATCTTTATCTATTATAAAGTCGTCTATAAGGTTACTAGTAACTCGCTAAGCGTATTTATCTATTATATATATAGCTTTAATTTATTTCGCGAGATATTTATCTTCTAATATTATAACTATTACTAGGAGTTTATAGTTATATTCTATTTTATCCTTTCTCTTTTTAAGAATAGCTCGAGGCCTCTCTATAGGTTTACTTAAAAAGTTTTAGTATTTACTAAGAGTATTAGCTCTTATGTTTTCGCTATCTTTTCTATAGATAATATTAAACTTTAGAGTTAAGAGCTTCTTTAATTATCTGATTTATCTTTTATTTAATATTTTTATTAATATAAATAATATTAGATTCTTATAATTAGTCTAAATTTAGATAATATATTCTACTTCTTTAAGATAGTATTACTATTACTTATAAGTAGCTACTATTACTAGTAGTTCCTTATTATATATATCGTAGTTAAGCTCTATAGGTGAAAACATCTGTGAGTAGTATACGATTAGATATAGTTATTTATTATACTTTTAGCTTAAGTATATCTTTGGTACGAAATCTGAAGTATTAGTTTTTATAACTATTTCGAGGATAGGTTTATAAGTAGCTAGGATAAGTGCTTTAGTAAAGTATTCTTTTAAGGTCTAAAACGCTTCTTCTATTACATTAATCTAAATAAAGTCTTAGTTCTTTTTAGTTAGATCTATAAGTACTTTAGCTATTATAAAGTAGTTTTTAATAAATCTTCTATCGCGAATCTGAGGAAAGATTATACTTCTTTTATACTACTTAGTATTAGCTATATAAGTACCACCTCGACTTTAATTAAATCTATTCGGATTCTGTGATATCTGATAATAAATCCTAAGAAATAGATTTCTTCTTAGTGAAATTCGTATTTCTCTAGTTTAAGAAATAACTTAGCTTTCTTAAGTTTCTCGAGTACTTTATATATATTAAATATACTCGGCTTCTATCTTAGAGTAGATAAGTATATTATCTAAGTAAGTAATTATAAAGACGTCGAGGTATTTATATAATTAGTTATTAATTATCTATTAATAAGACGTAGATACGTTTATAAGCTTAAATAGTATAACTTAGTATTTAAATAAACTATAGCGTATTCTAAATACTATTTTCTATTATTCGCTGGGTTTTATTCGTATAAAGTTATATATATCTCTTATATTTAGTACTATAAATATAATAGCTCCTTATAGTCTATCGTACAGCTTATTAATTAGTAGTAATAAGTATCGATCCTTAATTATAATATTATTAATATTAAAGTAATTAATATATAAGCGGAGTTTCTTATCTTTCTTCGGTATAAAGAGTATTAGACTTATAGCTAATGAAGTATATAGTCGTATGAAACCTTTCTCTAAGTTCTTATTAATATATTCCTTTAGGGTTTTAGTTCCATTATAGATTACTAGTAAATTAGTCTAAAGCTAGGTATTTTCCCTAGTTCTAAGGGTATCTTATAATCTTATAGTTAATACTATAGAAAGGCTTTATTCTTAGGACTTTCCCGGAATAGTTACTTGTATTCCTTATACGCTACTAGTATTCGCTTTAGTATAGAGGCTTAAGCTAAGTTCTCGTTAGTCGAGAGAGTTATATATAACTTATCTTAATTTAAGTTATTATCTTCTTATTTAAGCATCTTATAATTACTTCTATATTAATAATAGTTTATAGTAATATTCTCCTTCTTTTAATCGATAATAGGATTATAGAGTCTTAACTATAGTATATCGAGTATTAACTTATAAGCGCTTATATTAGTAATATCGAACTCGATATCTTCAGTATATCCTTATAATATTTTTATATTTATTTAATTAGTTCAGAGAGTTATTATCTTATCTTAACTTCTAATTATATCTTTATCTAATATAAACAGATAATATAAGATCTTCTTTCTAATTAATCTAAACCTAAGGTTTATTATTATTATATAATCTATAAAATTACTTATTACTCTAGAATCTATTATTACTTTAAGTATTTATCCTTAAATATAAATAGTTAGGAATAGTTATTATCCTTTTCTTATTATATAAAGTTCTTTATTATTTAAGTTCTTAAGCTCTTTATAAATACTTATTAATAGCCTTATATTACTAAGGTCTTTTAGTTTTTTAATATCTTTATTTATCACGGGTGAATAATATATATACGAGGGTTCATAGTAGTATTTAATAAGTTCGATAAGGRGAGAGTAAGAATCTAACCGGAAGCCGCAAGAAAAGGTGCGCAGTGCTAAGGCTTAACYGAGCCTTAGTCAGCGAGTCGTGCTAGTAATACYAGCACTATAACCTAAGGGCTTAACCCTTATATTATTATTTTATTAGCTAAGTAGTAGATATTACTATTATCTTCTTTCGGCTAAAATACTAGGATATGTTTTAAAGGCTAATAGGTTCTGTTTTCTTTACTAAAGTAATAGATTTAATATGAGTTCGTCTAATAGGATAACTATATTATTACTACGTATCGTAAGTAATTAATCTTTAATATATCGTTTACTTCTATGTACTCTCTAGCTTAGTCTTTCGCTTATTCTCTTATTCTTCTATAGATTGATTAATTATTATTTATATATTTTTAGGGTATAATCTAAGTTATCTATAAGAGTATACTTATACTATTAACTATATTTAACTACTTAGTTAGTTTCCTTTATTATATTATTATACTCTTATAGAATATAATAGATTCGTATTATTTACTTTAAATATATTATTACTAGGTTACTCTAGTATAAGATAACCTCGATTCTATATACTTTTATACTGAGTCTATTACTAATAACCTCTGCTAAATTATCATAGTAGAGGTTATTTACTTTCTTATAAGCTTATTTAAGGCTTTTGCGATTATTTCCTATAAAGTACCTTATATATTCTTTAGGCGATATTCCTAATCTATTAGAACTATCTTCTTCAGGAGTATTAGAGTCCGGTCCGGACTATTCGAGGTCGAGTTAGTTTATAATATTATAGGGTTTCTTTTTATTATTAGAAGTTATATATATATATAATTATTAGCTAACTCTAGTTCTTCTTAAATATAAGTTATATATAAAGATATTTACCTTTAATACTTTTCTCTTCTTTAGATTATAGTATTAAGTTCTCTATATAGTAGATAACTTTAGGATCTCTTTACTTTACTTTAATTACTCTTATAGTTCCTTGCGAGATATCTTAGTTTTCTATAATAAAAATAAGTATAATCTTATATATATTTTATTTACTATTATAGTAATAATTCCTTTCGGTTAATAGCGTCGAGTTCTATAGAGTCTCAATGTATTTTAGAGTTCTAGTTTCCTTAGAACTTCTCTTCGCCTATTTATTTATAGTTAAAGTTATATTATCCTTTCTTCTTTATACTTCGCTTATACTAGTTATTATCGATCTTATAAGCAGCTTTAATTAGTTACTCGAGTATCTTTATAGTACTATCATATTAGAGGAGTTTATCTTTAATAAAGTCCTTAAGACTTTTTTAGTAAGCGTAACTAAGTACCTTATTACTTTACTTAGTATAAATAAAGTATTATTAAAAGTCTCTAGTATAAGTAATTACTAATCTTTTCTAGCGGAGAGCTTTAATTACTTATTCTGCTTCTTTTCGTTTATTTATAACTCTAAAGTTAGTCTTAATCTCCTTAATAAACTCTTCTTAAGTACTAAAGATTTTAATAATAGTATTTTCTACTTTATATTTATTTATAAGACTATTCTTATTACTTTATATAAGGTAATCTTCGAGGAATCCTTCGATCTAGTTTAAGACTTTACTTTTAAGTAGTATTACTACTTAAAGTATCTATTCGGTCTCGGATCTGAAGTAATCTCTATTAAATTAAATATATAATCGAAATTAAAGTAAGAATCATAGAAAGCGGTTCCTCTTATTATTAAAGGCTTCGATAGACTTATACTTAAGGTTTTTATTAATTTCGCTAATAAGTATTATCGCGCTAGAGGCAGATAATAATATAAGCGTTCTTACGATTGATATTATTACTTAATCTAACGTATATACTAGCAATTATTAGTATAGTACTTAAAGTATAATATATAGTTAAACGTGATATTCGTTCGAGAGTGCGAAAGTAAGTTAGTTAAGTAGATAAGAATACTATTACTAGATTAAGTTTAGTAATCTTTATAAGTTACTAAGTATAAGGTAAGATATTATATTTAAATCAAGTATAAAGCTTCTATCTAATAAGTAGATATACTAGTCTATATAGAACTTTCGTTCTATTGAATTAGTTGAATTATCTGAATTATTATAGAGTCTATAAGCTATAAGCTAATTTACTATACAACCTTATATCACGTGACTTATAGCTTCTCTATATAGTATAAGGCTTACTCTAATCTGAGCTAGTCTATCTGCCGAGCCTTAGGGCTATATTACTTGTTCCGGCTAAGGGTCGTAATAGAGGGGAATTTGTATAGATTATGCGGGTGATATTAGTTAGTTCGGATTTCGTTCCGAGGGAGAATGCAGATAGAGTATTAATTATCTTATTTCTATTAAGTAAGAGTTAAAGATCTTTATATATATCTTTAAACTACTTATAGACTATACACTATATCTATTCTATATAAGGTTCTAGAGCTTAGTAATACTCAGACGAGTAACATAGTCAGAGTCGTACTTTTACCTTTAGCTGAAGCTTACTAAACGACTACGTACTACTACTGTACTAATTAAGTACTCCTGGAAAGGCGACTATTTGACAATGGTTTATTTATTCTCTTACTGCTTTTGATTCGAAGCTCTTTCGACTACCAGCGCCTCAGGTACAGGTAACTGTACTCTCGGCTACTCTCGCTTCGCCTCTTATTAATATTTCTTCCGGCCCTCTAGTACTAATCGAGGAGGTCTAGTGCTTCTATTATAAGAAGTATAGTCACTATAAGAGAGAGTGCCTAGTTCTAAAAGTAAAGAAGGATCGATTTACGTCTAAGGTTTTAAAATGATTTATTATTTTAAAGAGTTATTTGGAATTTGATTTGTATTTATTTCTTCTATTATGTTATAGTCGTACTTTCAAGGCTCGAGGGCGAGCCTTAGTCTTAGGGGGTAGTGCTACGGCGTATGCTATGCATATAATATACATGGCAGTTGCAGGCTAGTACCGGAACCTCAGGCAGAACTTTCATTCTATATTAGTGTTCCAACCCCCTTAAAGCCTCCTTAGGGGTTATGTATCTTTCTGTTTCTTTCGTGTTAGTACTAATTAGATCGCTTCTACCTCCGTACTTGTTTTATCACTGCTTGTATCGTAGGAGTCCAATGTCGTCACATTATCTGGGCTTTGAATTTGTAGGTAGGCAGCTTGAACATATGGGTGCTCTTTTATACTTTAGGGAAGCTCCTAGCAAGTTCTCTATTTCCTTTCAAAGAGAATAAGATACCTCTCGAACTAATATCTAAATCCTCGCAGCTTGGCCACCGTATCGAGATGTAGTCATAGTGTAAAAGGTATTTCCGGCAATAAGCAGAAGCAAGGTGTGAATGAAACGCCAATGTTCCCTCGTCACTTCAGGATGCGCCTTCAGACGAGTGCATTCTGCCAGGATATCTTGTTCGTTAAGAAGCTGCAATGTGAAAGCTGCTGCTTTCGCGTCATCGATTGACAACCCGCAGCTTGTTCTCACAATCTTTACAAGGTTGATATGGACTATAGTACGTCCTGATTCAAACGCGGCGAGCTCTTTATCATATGAGCCAAGATCGTTAACGATGGAGATATGGTCGCCCACAAGTCGGATGATCTTCTCCATTAACGGATCTTTGAGTGAGACAGCCGATGCAATACTAAGCTTGCATGAGGCTACGAGCCACCAATTTGCAGCATCCATCCATCGGTAATCAAGATATTCGCGGGGTGTCTTGAAGTCACAGGTTTCTGGCTGCGAGTGCATTACCCATTCGAGCATGGTTTCGATGAAGTCTTTACCTGCGTCCGTACCGGTTTTCTCGTCACAAGCTCGGCACGAGGCTACAATTTCATCGAAGCGCGCTTGCAATGGCGAGACTGATGACTCTGTGCCAAGAGGCTTTTGTCCCCTCATACGAGCGACAAAGTCATCTTGAACGTTTTTGAGCTCGAATGGAGTTAGAAATGCTTAGATAAGTATTAGATCAGATCAGATCAGACTTACATCTGTTCCCGGGGCCTCCTCCCATGAGTCTAAAAAAAGATGTTAGCCGTGGGACTTGATACTTAAATTCTTTCTCTTGTATCGATCAATTAATTGCCCTTAGGATGACCAAGGCATGGGGAATCCCATAAGATGTTAGGAGGTTTTACCGTCAAATATTACTACGAAAATGATTCCAACTGCGATCAGTTTCATGCGCTCCTCGTCGGCGTCAGGAAACAAGTTTATCGCAAAAGTCACAAATCTCTCTCCCTCGGGAGCCTGGAGTT
This sequence comes from Rhynchosporium agropyri, assembly GCA_900074905.1. Lineage (NCBI taxonomy): Eukaryota > Fungi > Ascomycota > Leotiomycetes > Helotiales > Ploettnerulaceae > Rhynchosporium > Rhynchosporium agropyri. The sequence continues at coordinate 42,296 of FJUX01000194.1, read as the reverse complement.
CTCGCTGGGCAATAGTAGCAAGATTCCCTCCACGAGATAAAGTAGCGCTATTATAACTTTGATCCGCGGCTAGCAGCTCACACAGCTCTGCTGCATACCTGAGTGCAGCCCGCCAATGTCTGTTGTGTCGGAGACATGTAAGACCTGTGTGATATGGTAATCCGGCGTTCTTTGGATTGATTGGAAAAGAATTAGGAGAATCGACAATAGCAGAGGCGCCTTTCTGAACAGGTATTTCGAAGTGCCAATCTTGTGCGACGAGGAACGAAGGTAGACGAGGAATATAGTTCCAAGAAAAGATCACAGGCACTACATGTGCAAGATTCTCTGCGGCAGATATATTCTTCAACTGCAGTGACTTGGTCGACATTGTGTGAAATTCTCATGTAACGAATAGTCTGGTGATAGAACACTTGAATAAGCAGGATCAGCAGGAAATGAAAGCTCACTAACACTCCGAGTAAGTGGAATCGCAGGCGGTTTCGTTAGAAAAAACGTGCACATACATATAGTTGTTTTGTTCTGTACTTTCCACCAGACCTTAAGAAGGCAACACCGAAAACTTCACTAGTGGCAAACATTATCTTGCAATCTTTCAAGACATGCGCCACGTTCAAGGCACATCGAGTCATTCTAAGACACTATTGATATCCACGATTCTTTCCACAAGGCGTAGTCCGAAGTTTACACCTCGGGAAAAAGGGAACGCCGGAAGACGAGGGTTTGGTTCCCCTGGATACTAAGTATCCACCAATTGCTGCTACAAGGACTAACAGCTCTCGGATTGAGATGTGGGCTCGTCTATTTCTATCTACTGTAACAGAAAGCTGTGTCCGAAGAAAAAGCTGAAAATATTCTCTAATAAGGCTCTATACATTTTTGAATATCTGGTACTAGAGATTGTCGGCTTCGACACTAACGGTATAGAAATTACGAAATACTAAATATGTAGAATTGCTGTAGGGATAGCTTAGTTATATTTTTATCATGCTTAGGATTCTCATTCTAATGTTGGTCTATTGTTTTATCTAATACTTCTGAGGCGAATGTATCCACTGCAAGCAGCTGGATGGATAGAGCCGCGAGGTAAGCCGACAGGCAGATCAAGAAGGCCTCTTACTAATCAGGGCCTCTGGAAGGCCAGTCAGCTCTCTCTTAAACTCCCTTTCCATTATTATAGGGTTAGAGATATATTACTTTAAGACCTCATAATAAAAGCTTAAATCTATTATAATAAATAAGTTGACTTAAGTTGAGTCAGGCACCCGACTTAACGTAACTCAGAACTCGAAGTAGTTATCTTAACTCAGCTCACCTGACTCTAGAGCAACTTGAAATTAAATCAATGTCAGCTTACACGTAATAATAAGTAGAAATAAGAAGGGTCTAATCAGATCGTTCTACTTCGCTTCCACTCTAAGGTAGACAAAACGAGTAGAAAATCGTTAATTGCCTACGTAGATAAATTTATATCTAGATTTTAAAGCTACTCATTTATATAAAAAATCCAATCTCTAATATCTTAAATAAATATATAATATGGCCACAGCTAAATAGCCATACGTGAATAGCTAAATAGCCATACGCTAATTAAGCGAGCCCAAAGTGTAGGGTGCATTTATCACTACCAAGATTTGTATGCATAACTATATACAGTGCATTCAGGGCCCAATTATGCTAATTCATCCAAATCTTCTTCAAACTCCGCATCCTGAGTATACTATGGTACATGCTGTACTAATCTGACCTTTGGCGTATATGCGTAGTACGATAATATTCCACTCTACATGGGGATTCGACCGATTAACTAATCCGGTTTTTTCAATCTCTCCTCTATTGAGTAGAATCTGGGCTCTCTCGCACGGACAGAAATAGTAAGATTATTATACCTTATACGAAGTATACCTTAATACCCCCTATTATATCCCTTTGAATCATAGCTTCACTAGCTATAGTAGCATCTACTATACTATCTGAATGATAGATTGATATCATGCTATATGTGTACCCTCTCTCCCTCCGTGTACCGGGTTCGTAGCTATCTAGGTGTCCATCCTTAAGCCTTTGTATCGCTATACCAGTCGATAATACGGTGTTTTGTACTGTAAATAGCTAGCTAAGTGATATAGGGGCAGAGCTTGAAGGAAATTCAAAGAATAAGGGCTCGCGGCGAGTATTTGAAGGTGCTACTCTACCTCTAAGCGCACCTTTTAGTCTACCTTTACCTTTGACCTTCAATGGATTTAAGAGAGGAAGAGGAGCCGGGAGAGAAGAATATACTGATTTAGTAGAAGTCTCTGAATAACTTCAATTTTGACTTAATGATAATCCTTAGCCTTAGGGGTATTAGGTTATTATGAAATTTTCATTCTGTATAAATGGCCTATGCCCTCTAGTACAAATTTGTATGGGGGGGCGTGTCCCCTAGATGCACACGCCAAGTTACTAGAATTTTAGCGTATGGCCATTTAGCTATCCACGTATGGCTATTTAGCTGTGGCCTATAATATCAATAGCTACTATCCTCTTATATTATCATGACTCGGTTGACTCTGACTCAACTCCGAGTCAGATTTAACCTGACTCAGAGTCACCTCGACCTCAGCTGACCCACCTCGACTCACCTAACTCAGAGTCAACTTAAAATTAACTCAGGACCAATGAGGTATGCTGATTAAGCCGAATGATCAATTTACATGTGAGCAGTGAACAGTAACCTGAAAGCTAAAGTGCTTAAGTCAGTATGATTCTAGAGCGTTATTTTTATTCATATCAACAGAGAAGCTCCGATGCTACTAGGATTAGTGTAGCACTAGAAATAACCTTCGTTGTCGGCGTTTTTAAAGGACTCGGTTCCTCCCTTAACTCTAACTCTCTCGAGAACAGACTCGCTTATGCAAATCCGGGTTTCGAAACCCTGATTCAAACTTTAGGAAAAGGCTAGTAATTGCTCGTATTGTACTGTTACCGGTTCGGATCTAAAACATGCAACTTGAAAGAGATCGAAGCAACGACCAGTTCATAGCAGCCCAACCCTTCGTCCGAGATAATACCGCAGACAACAGTAGGGGTCAAGGGGAAAAGGCTGCTCGGCTGAGCGAGCTTCCTTCCTGTAGGAAATAAAATTTGTCGTTTATTTAGCCCCTATAAATTTTGCGTGAAAGATGCGATCATGACATAAGGTATAGTAACATGAGTGAACTTGCTACTGTATCTAGGATAAACAGAACCTTGCCCTCTCTCTATTGTTTGGAGTCTCAGCAAGAGCTAACATCTAATCCTTTGATCGGAACCAGTCTAATTATGGGTAGAAACCTGCTAGGACTACCCAACAGGGTAAGGTTTTCTTTATCCTAACCACGTGAAGCAACCAGGCGACCGCCAAGTGACACATTTGAGCAAACTCAAGCCCTTATTAGATGGTACGAGGAGCATAACCCTCCGACAAAGAGGCGCTTCCGAGTGAGGCGAAGCGGAAGAATAAAGTTTTTCTGATACGTTTCTGTACACATGGAGATGCTTAGTGATATCTGAGATATAGATCAGATAGTCAGGGGATGAACGAGAGGGATTCCTGACCTTGTACGGTTACCACACTTCGATTTACTCGCTTTCTCTATGAGTCTGGACCTTACAGGGCCGCTTAAATCGAGGGTTACTTCTGGTCTACGGAGTAATATGCCCTGCAAACAAACTGTGGACTGGTTCAGACCCACGGAGAAAGCGAGTAGTACAAAGTAGGTACTTGTAAAGCGGTAGTTCTCGTACCTTAATATTCTGTGTCTCAGTGTGTTATTTCTATTTAGTATGCCTCACTTCCTAGAAGCGCAGTTTTCCCGCAGAGCGCGGTCTAGTCAAAATCCCTCAACTACGAGTACGGAAGTACAAGTACTCTTTGATGACTATGTAATGTTCAACGAGTCATAAATTGGCCTATCCACTACCATTGTTTGTTATAACGCCAATGAACCTTATCCGTGCCCTTGTCTGGCAATTTACTACCTACTTCTTCCGGGATATACCAAACCTAAAGTCGACCCAACTGCCAATTTAGTCTAAAATACTTCGCCTGGTACTCGGTTTCTCTATGGGTCTGAACCTGACAGGGCTTATATCAAGGGTTGATTCTAACTACTATTAGCTTGGAAATCCACTGTGGGACAGGGTCAGATCCACGGAGAAACCGAGTAAAAAACTTCCGGATATCATAAGAGGAAGGTACGAATGGGGGTTTCAGGTGAGTCTCCCAGGCACTATACTCGGTTTCTCTGGAAGTCTGAGTATACAGAGGGAGGAAATATTAGCTAGTAAGGTTCTATAGCTAATAGATTAAACTGAATCTTAAGCTAGAATCCTAGAATCCTAGAGTTTATAGATTTAATAATATAGTAATTATACTAAGATATTATTCACCTTAGTAACTAGATAATTAAAGTAGAGTAAATCTTCTTATAAGCTTATTTAAGTATCTAGAACCTTAAATCTATAATTAAATAAGATTATATCCTATAAATATAAACGAAAATATCTAAGTGAGAGCGATAGAGTAAATAAGTCATCGTGATTAGGTGATTATAACAGCTCTTTCTTCTAACTATTATAGAGAGAATGCAAAGTATATAGTATAAAGGCTTATTTATATTATAAGAAGAATTAACTAAGAAGAGAAGAGGAAAATAAGAGTCTCTCTTCGACGAAAAGATAATACTATAGCTACTACTACTAGTAGTATTAGTAAATATATAATTCTAAGTCAGGTGTTAGTATAAATATCTAGGTATCGAGTATACTAATAGTTATAACTTATTATATTACTCTTCTCCTGCTTCGAGGTTAAGGTCCTATAGTCTATTTTTCTCCTTTTATTTTATTAAGTACTATAGTAATAGAAAGTGCTATTTCTAGCTCTTAAATTAATTATATATATCTTATATATTTGTTAAAATATTTCTTCTTTTATTAGCTTTCTTATTAGAAAGACCTCTTAAACAAGATTTATTTAATTCTAAATTATCTTTATTAGCTATTAATAATAATAGTAGCTATAAGTTATCATAGATTTAGCTTAGCAGAAGATTAATAGATACTAGAAATAATAACTATATAAAGAAAATATTATATTTTCTTAGTAGTATATCTAGATAATAGCTAGATAATCTAACTACTTTGAGTATTATATACTTTAGTTACTTTATGTCTAGCTTCTTTACTAGCTAGTTTATTCGAATGTTCCTTAAAACTTAACTAGAGTTTATCTCCTACTTTAAACTCCAGAGCTTAGTAATAGTACTAGTTTATAATTTCCTCTTAGATCTATTATATAGTTACTATTATTATTTATACTTAGTCTTTTATATCTTATAGTTTCTTTAAGATTATATCTACTTTCTGAATAAAGTAATCATTAGTAGTAGTAATTATTTTATATTTAAGATCTAAATTAAGATATCTTATATAATAGCTATAAGTTGGAAAGAAAGGGCTTACTCTTATCGATATAGTATCCTGATTATTAATTACTACTTTTACTAATAGTAATATATTAAAGTTATTATCTTATATAAAGTCTATAAATATATAAAAGTATATCTTTAATATCTAGTCTATTCTTTCCACAGAGCTATTAGTTTCTAGATAATAAGCTATAGAGAGGTATTATTTAACCTCTGATAAGATATATATCTAAGTCTATGATATCTTAATAAAAGCTTATCTATAGATAAATCCGTCTTATAGCTTTATCTAAAATATAGCGAAGTAAATACTAGGTCTGTTTATTTTTATTACTAAAAGTATTATTATTTGTCACTAGCTTCGCTTATAAGCTGCTTTCGAATTAGAGATATAATACTATGTTAGTATTATAGAACTTTTCAGGTTTTAGTATATATTATTTTGTTATTATATATAGTAATAGGGTTATTAATTATATTATATCTAAAGGAGTTAGTACTGCTAGTAACACTAGTAGTATATTCTATTATACTTCGATATCGTCGATAATGCTAGCTAGGGTAGCTATTGAGCTTACTTATTATACTACTAGCTCAGCGAGTTATTATCTTTAGGCCTCAAAAGCCTCTTATAGCTACTAAAGGGCACCTTTTCTTAATATTAAAGATTACTGATTTATACCCTTTACTTTATTATAAATATTAGATATGACATTATACAGATAAGCCTGAATTAGCTGCTCGTAAAGGCAGGTCTGCTTTTGCATTCTATATAATTATTAAGCTAAAGTAAAAAAATATATCTAATATATCTAGATATCTATTTCTTATTAATTATTATATATATAAGTAACAGAGCTAATAAATATACTTTCGACTAGCGAAAGATTCTATTAATAAATTACTGCGTTTATAACAAACTTACAATAATAAATAAGATAGTTGCTCTGATTTTAGATTTATTATCGTCTTTTTACTTATATTCTTTATAGATAAGTTAAGTATATAAGATACTTTCATAATCTCCTTAAAAATTATCTCTTACTAAAAAGTCTAAGGAATAGTATAAAGCTATTATTATAAACTATAATAGATTATATAAAAAGAATTCTAAGAAGAATTCTAAAAGTAGCTAGGCTAAATCGAGAGTATATTGAAAATAAAGCTATAAGTATAGATATTAAGGAATTATAGTTATAAAAGGTTATATAGATAAAAGTAGATAAGAAGAGATAGGAACTACTACTTGAGAAAATATAAAAGAAGAAGGCCGAGTCTTAAGAAGTAGTTCTTGAAATATAAATCGAGTAATTTGCGAATATAGATAATTATATTATATTCTAATCTAGTCTAAAGTAGTTAGATTAACTTAGTCTTAGTAATATAGTTTACTAATAGAATAGCTAATTCATTAGAATAGTTAATTCATTAGAATATCTAATTCATAAGACTAATATTATAAAAAGAAAATAAGATAAGAATAGTTTAAGAAAGATAGATAATCGAATTATTATCTAAAATATATGAATTTCGTATATCTAAGAGAGAGATATTAAGTCCTGTATATAATAACAGAAGCCTTCGAATCTTTCCTAATAGTTTATATATTATTTAAACCTTACTTGGCGATATTACTAAGTCTAATATGAAGTAGTATAAATAATATTAACTATAACCTAGAGAGCTTCTCCTATAAAACCTATATTATTATCTAATTTAATTTATTCGATGAAAAAAATTATTTTTAATAGTTAGATTTGAAGTGATTTTTATATCTAATTTAGTATTAAATAATTTTTTAATAAGCCTTATATATCTATATATTTAACGAAAGAGGAATTTGATTTAGTATTATATATAAAAAGAAGGTTTTAAATTTACTAATATTAAAGAGTATTATTAATCTTTCTAAAGTAATGGACGTTAGATTAAAAGTACTGTTTTTATATTTATATATAGACAATTTCTATACTATATCAATATTATTATCTTCTGAGGTATTCTCGTCTGTTTGATTTAAGTTATAAAAAGGTAGCCAAGAGATAAGCGAGGCCTCTTCTAGTACTTAGGCAACTAGATATCCTAAAAAACCGGATATCCCAAAAAAACCGATTCTTCAAAGAAGAGAAGCGGAAACCGACGATTAAACCTCGTAGGCTAATAATATTGCTTTATATCTCTCTAACCTTAGATGACTACTATCCACCCCCTTGATATAAATATCAAATCTGACGTCCTTACCGCAGCTAAATTAACCTTCAATTATAGACTTCTAGGGTAATAAGACTGACTTATCTTTATTTAGGTGACTTGTGAATTATAGATGGGCATCCAATTCCTGAAATTAAATAACAATAATTGAAGTCATTCCGAACTGTCCTGTAGAGCCTTGATGTAAGCCCTGTCAGGTTGAGACCCCCGGAGCAAGCGAGTAAGTAGAGCATCATGATACAGCAGGGTGCAAGAAGTCTCTACACCTCCCCTTGAAGGTCTAGCTGGATCAATTGGGCGCTTGACTTCTTATAGCTAGCGAAAGTCAAKCCAAAAGAACGGGAATATCTCTATGCCTTATGCACCGAGCTCAGGCGACCTCTTTCTTAATTTAGTCAACCTTTCTATACCTACTCAGCGATGCAAGCAGACTCGTAAAATATTTCAGATCATATTGCAATACTTTATTTCACCCTTTTGACCAGGTAACTGGCCTCAATTTTCTATAATGAAGACACAAGTAAATTCAATCGTTTTTGATATCGGCGATGTTCTTTGCAGTTGGTCACCTCCTACTGGTCTCCCAATCCAACCCAAACTTATCAAAGAATTCCGCTCTTCGCCAATCTGGTACGAGTACAACAGCGGCCGAATCGGACAAGATGAATGCTATTCTCGCTTAGCCTCTTGTTATGGGGTTTCCTCCAACGACATAAACACGGCTTTCGACATGGCCAGAGGCTCACAAGAACAGAATAGCAGTGTTGTTGCCAATATTAGAGAATTGAGAGCAACTTACCCAGATATTCTCGTGTATGCTATGTCCAACATATCCAAGCCGGACTGGCAAATTCTGAAAAGTAAGGCCTTCGACTGGGACATCTTCGATCGTATTTTCACCTCTTGGGAAACTGGGATGTGTAAACCAGAGCTGCGTTTCTACCGCCATGTTCTGAACGAGGGAAAGGCTTCACCTAGTCAGATGATATTTGTGGATGATAAAGCTGAAAACGTTCTCGCAGCTAAGTCAGTGGGATTTTACGACGGAATCGTATTTGACAATGCCGAGAACGTGCATAGAAAGCTTCTAAATCTGCTCGCTGATCCCGTTGAGAGAGGAAGGAAGTGGCTGCTTGCAAACGCATCAAAATTATACTCGGAAACTTCCACAGGAGTTATCGTACCTGACAATTTTGGTCAGCTACTTACATATGAAGTGACGGGCGATATGTAAGCATGGTCCAGCAGATACAAAATATCATCTCTTTACTAACGGATGATCGATGATAGGAGCCTCATAGATGTCAAGTATTTCGTCCGGACTTGGAACTATTTTATAGGTAGTTAACCTTCTGAGGTATCTCTTAACTGGCATCAAGACAGGGCTAACTTATAACAGGATCTCCCTTTGGCACAGACGCAAAGTACCCAGATGATATCGATACCACGGCATACGCCTTCAAACTCTTATCACTCAAGCCAAAAGTTGCGCATTCTGTAATGGATGAGATGGTCTCACCAGAGATGACAACCGCAGACGGCATTATCAAGGCAAGCTGGTCCTTATCTCGGTGAGGGCTATCAAGTATGCTGATATCATTGTGTAGGTTTACTTCGACCCCACTAGGGATAGGACAGACCCAGCCGTTTGCATCAATGCAGTGCGAATGTTTTACGCATATGGACGTGGCATGGATAACGGGCTCCAGGGCACAAAAGAATGGATTCAAGATGTCCTACACTACAAAGCATACGCAAGCGGAACGAGATACTATCAGCAGCCCGACACATTCCTCTACTTCTTTGCGAGGCTGTTACTGGACAACCCTGAGTCTGACATATACCGCAATAATGCCGCACTCCTTCGAGAGCGTCTCACCGAACGAATCAACACCGAGGCCGATGCCATGGGCTTAGCGATGAGAATTTTGGCATGCTCTTTTCTTGGTTTAAGAAACGTAGTCGACATGGAACGCTTATTAAAGATGCAAGTAGCAGACGGGTCTTTTGAAATTGGTTGGCTGTGCCAATATGGAAAGTCGCAAATTAAGCTGGGTCATCGGGGTCTTACGACAGCTTTGGCAGTGGCTGCAGTGGAAGCAGTCAGATGCTCAACTCAGTATTTCCAGCCGCGATTCTTATCAATAGCAAGAGCTGAAAAGAATGAGGAATCTTCTGATGGAGATAGTGGATTCGATGGTCATTAATATATCAATACTATAAATGATCTTCTTGCCGACCGTTTTTCGTCTCTGTATTAATGCACTTACATTCAATCTCGGCTGGTCGGCGCTTCTCGGCTGAGTTTAGTACATCTGTACCTTAGCGGGGTCAGAATCTTTAGTGATTAGCTTGTGCCGAAATGTGACGAGCTTTTATAATAAATCTACCTTGATAACTAATGTTCAATTTACAGTATTTGCTTGATATGTGTGATCACGCAACAACAATGGCCATAGTATTGAGGTATATGAGAGTACGTAGCAGTGGTTACTAGAGTACTTTTAGGCCTGATACGAAAGACGCAGAAAGACGAAGAGCTCTCTATATATTCAGGAAGCACATATACTTTTCGCTAAAATACTCATGAGGTCAGACGGAGTGTCTAGATGATGCCCCGATGATACGAGTATATATGTTATACCTTCCTTAATATCAGTCTCTAGTAGCCTACGATTAGAGCCTATATAAGATAACTATCTAATAGCTATGTGAAACAAAATCCGAATATTCAGATCAAAATTCTCTATTATAGAGGGCACTAAACGCTATATATATGACTACAGTCGGACTGTGACGATATATGACTCCTACGATACAGATAGTGATAAAATAAGTACGAATAATAGAAGCGATCTATTTAGTACTATTACAAAGGTAATAGAAAGATATAGAGCCCTTAAGAGAGTCTGCACCTAGTCATATATACAGAAGATTCTGCCTAAGGATTCGATATTGATTCGTAGATACTACGTATCTAATATACGCTATAATATAAACCGCATTAAGTACGACAAAAATAAGAATTAGATATTATAAGAAATATTTTTTAAATCAGAAGATGCGAGTTACTGCTAGCGTTTTAGCAATATAATTATTATCCCGATTTAGCTTAGGGTCGAGTTTAGATACTAAAATTCATAAAGTCGTAGAGGGATGTTTTTTATAGGATTTCTTTCTTATAATTAAGGAGCTATACGGAATACATATTTAGTTAATTATTAGTATATATACTATAACTTAAGAGTCGAGATTTAGGGTTAACTTTTCTCTCTGAAACTTCTTCTTCTTCTTTATATATTAACAGACTCGCTTAGAAGTTATCGATATTATTAGTTGACGATTATAACGGATTAAGCGAATATAATCTATAAATAATAAATATATTTCAAAGAGCTCTACTTATATTTATCTTACCTTAGTTATCTCGCACGATTTCATAAATAGTTAGCAATTTTCTATTAGCGAGAGTTATAATATCGAATATCGTATCCTTTTTTTTTTAATTAATTTTTTGATTAATTTTTTAATTAAATCCCTTCTCTTGTAATATTAACTAATAAATAATACTTCTATTAATTAAATAATAGCAAATAGCTTTGTTTCTAATAAGTCTGATCCTTTATTATCTTTCTATTTAAGAAGATCTAAGAGTAAAGAAAGATATACGTAGTAGATAGATTATATAAGCTATTAGGCTTCTGATTAGCTTTATGACGATATAAGGGCTCCTACGGCATAAGTAGTGATGAAACAAGTACAGAAGGTAGAAGTGATCCTTAATAGTCTAATACAAAGGAAATAGAAAGATATAGAACTTAGAGGTAGCTGTGCATCTACTTATATATACTAAAGGTTTTGCTTAAGGCTCTGATACTAGCTTATAACTACTACGTATACTATATACTATCGATATTACTATACTAAGAAGATAATATATCGTAATACTACTCTCTTCTAAGACTAAGGCTCGCCCTCGAGCCCTAAAAGTACTAGATTAATAAAAGAAATAAGTATAAAAGGTTAGATTAAATTCTAAATAATACTGTAAGAGATTAAATCACTCCGAAACCTAAGACGTAAATCACTCCTTCTTCGCTCTTGGAATTAGATAATCTCCCTTATAGTAATTATACTTTTTTTAATAGAAGCTCCAGACCTCCTCGATTAGTACTAAAGGAAGGCTAAGAGAGGTACTGATAGAAGTCGAAGCGAGAATAGCCGAGGGTATAGCTTATACCTAAGGTGCTAGTAGTTGAGAGAGCTCCGAATCGAGTATAGTAAGGGAATAAACTATAGTCGAGTAATCGTTCTACTAAGTGTACTTGGTTAGATATTAGTAGTAGTATATAGTTAAATAATAAGCTTTAGCTAAAGTTAAAAGTATTACTTTGTTTTAGCTATATATCTAAGAATTACCGAGCTTTAGAACTTTATACGAAAGTGCAAAAAGGATTCCTTTTTTATTATAAGCTTATAGAATTCAGTCTGATACTACTTCGTTTCGAGGCTAGCCTGAGAAAAGGTAATAACTACTAAGTACTAAAATTATCTCCTTTATAAAGTCAAAAGGCGAAATTATCGAAAGATAGTATAGTTCTAGGTAACTTCTAATAAGACTAGAAGTAGAACCTTATACTAATACTTTATAGGTATATATAGTCGGATATCGGTTCGAATTGACTTCGAGGCGGCCCTAAATAGAAGTATGCTATTAGCTAAAAGAATAGTTAATCTCTATATCGAGAGTATCGATACTTTCCGTTAATTACGACTTACTAAAGAGCTATAAATTATCAATTTCCGAAGAGAGTTCGTAAGTAGATATTCTTAATAAATCTGAAGCTAAAAGTATCGAAAGTATAAGAGGTGCTATTGCCTAAGTATATAGAAATTTAGCGAAGAGCTATTTAATACGCGTAAATCTAGTAGAGAGCTCTTAAGTAGTCGATTTTATTTATAATTAATAGTCTTCGATCGACTAAAATAATTATATAGTAAGTATAGAATTAGAGGGGCTATATAGCTATTCCGAAATAGTCACGGATACTACTAGTAATACTTATTTAGTGAGTATATCGAAGCGGGGTTTAGTAAGGTCGAATAATACTTAAAAGTTATGAAAAATCTTAAGGTCTAAATCGAATTCTGAAGAAGCTAAAAAGTAAGGAATATACTAAATATTAAGTATTGAGTCGATATATAGTATTGAATTAAAAGTAGTAGATTAAGGTCGAGTTCTACGAAGGGGGCTAAATTATACCGAAGTATATACTAAAGTATAAGGTTTTTAAGTCGAATTCCGGCAATTTCCGCTAAAGTAGTAAGCTACTTCTTCTTAGCTTAAAATTAAGGTTTTCTATAAACTAGAGCTACTTTCGGAAACTTCAAGTTAAGTAAAGGTTCTAATAGAGATTAAGGCTTATGAGAGATTACTACTCGAAATCTATTTATTATAATCCTACGTAAGAGAGATAATTCGAGTATTCGAGAGTAACTCGTAAGTAACTAGTACTTCTAAGCGTCGAATATATCTAAATCTCTAGCTATCTAAGAGTTCTAATAATTACTTAGCTATTCTGAAAGCTTATTTATCGAATTAGAGGATTAGTATCCTATTATAATAGACAGGTATATAATCCTGAACTATAGTCGAAGTATCTAAAGGTTGAGAGGTACTAATCTAGATATAAATCTAGAGGTAATAAAGATAAGAAGAATACTTAGTAAAGTGGTTAAATAAAGGTTCGTCTATATAGAGCTTTCTAGGTGAGATATCATTTAATACTATCCCTAGTAGTCTTAATCTTTCTATTTAATATAATAAGATAAGGGCTCCTATAGTATAAGAAGTAATAAAATAAGTATAGAAGGTAGAAGTAGTTCTTAATAGTCTAGTACGAAGGAAAAAGAAAGATACAGAACTCAGAGGGAGCTCTGCACCTAGTTATATATACTAAAGACTCTGCCTGAGGCTCCTGTGACGACAGCTCACCTGAATATCATATGAGGAGAAGGATAGATACCGGGGCCCAAGTTCATAGGCATCCCGGCATAACTAATATCCGACTCGGTATAGTATCGGACTAGTACCGGCATATATATATAAGGCGCCTTATACTCTATCTCTCTTCTTCTTCCTTCCTTATCTTTTTATTTCCTTAGTAGTAGACTATATAAGATCGCTCTTAGCCTTTCTACTTATTTTATCCTTAATTATATACTGCCTTAAGTCTTATGTTATTATATTAAATAAAAAGATTAAGATAGCTAGAGATAGCTTATTATAATATCTTATTACTAAGTTAGTTATTCGGTAACTACTTATATATAGCTAAGATTCTAGAGATCTTTCGGATAGCTATAAATTAGGGTGTAACGTTCCTGGTTCTGACTGGTACGCGGTATACAGGCTCGTCAGTTAGTATCAGCTATAAAGTAAAGTAAATAAGAAGTTCGGTTCTCAATTGGAATTAAGACGTTATAAGCAAGTATTAATTACTATATGAATTTAAGCACGAAGCTCCTATCTAATAGCAGAAGTGCTAGTCTTATATAGAACTTTCGTTCCCTTATGCTAGCTATACAAGACCGTCTTACAGAGCGCGTAAGCTCTCGCGACCTATCTAGCAGTCTAGCACGTCACGTGATCCTAGATTACCTATAGCTATAATACTATTATTACTTTAATATAAGTAGATATATAGTACTACTCGCTAGTTTATACTATAACTGTATTAGTGCCTTTCCTCTAATAGGACTAACTCTTTTCTAGTACTAAAACCCGTCTAGTACTCACTACTAAGTAGTACTATTAGTATTCTAGTACTAGGATAGTTTTAGTACTAAGAACTATACTAGTTCGTGACACTATCCCCCTTCTATCTTAGCGTATCCCTACGCTTAAGTACACCTAAGGAAATATCGACGACTACCCACGGCCGTATCCTTCTTTTATTATACCCCCCGAACGCTTAACTAAACAAGTTAATCATATTACACTCGGAAGATAAATAGAATTAAGTAATAAAATCATAGTACTATATACCAGATATGAAAAGGCGGAATATAAAGAGTATATATCGCCTCGCGATCCTAAACTAACTAGATATAATTATTACGCCCGACTAAATAAATCCTGCGATATTCGTATAAGGAACCGGATACCTATAGCTTCCGAATAGGAAAGTCTAGATTCCCAAATCGAAAAATTAGAAGATAAGGAAGACTCAGCTATAGCTAAGTTCTATACGCGAATTATAAGATTAAAGAAACAGAAACATTTCTTATACAAATAGTAGCAAAAGATAATTACTACTAATCTAAACTTAATAGCTAAGCTCGATACTCTTAAAGCTCTAGAAAAAGAAGAAAAGGAGAAATAGGAAAAGGAGGAAGTACTTAATAATACTAAGTTAATAGGCGCAGAACCCTCTAGTTCTGATATCCCTATCGACCCCTCGTTCGACCCGATAGTTAACCTTCCTTTTAACCTTACTAACCCGCTCTAAGCAGATCTAGGTTTTATTAATAGAAATTAGCTAGTAATACTAAGTAATAAAAGCTTAACTTAAGTTCCTATATATTTTCCGAATATAAGTAGTTCTTCTATTTCACTAAGTATCTGATAATACCTCGTTTATACTAATAGTCTAGTAGTTCCTTTATATCGTATTCTACGAGTAGGTTAACTAGTTCAGTATATATCTTCGGGGCTAGTAGTACTCCTAGTAGTACTTTTTCTAATAAGAATATATAGAATATTAGGAATATTTTCTTTATTATAGCTAGTAGCTAGAGTTTATAATTCAAAAGTCCTTTAACTTATTTGATTTTGAATAATCTAAGTTTCTTATAGTCTAGCTTATCGCTTAGTCTCTATATATTAATATTTTTTCGTAGAAAGTAAACCTTATCCCCTTCCTATAGCGTTAGCTCCTAACTACGATTYTTATTATARTAGTACGTATTCTTCTCTACTATAAACTAGAGTTCTTCTGCAAGTTCCTTATAGAGGTCCTAGATATTCCKRACYTAGATAYRAGCTATATTATTATCCTTAACTATTAAGTTAGGTTCTCTATAAGCGATAGGTTCGTAACTATAATTCGCGAAGAATAGTATAAGCTTTATTATTTCCGTAGTCGAGCTATTATATATAAATTCTACTAATAGTAGTAGTTCTACCTAATTATTTTATTAATAATTAATATAGTAGCATAAGTATACTTTAACTACTTAGTTTATTCTTTTATTTCCTCTATTAGTCTAAGGATAGAAAGCTATTAATAGTTTCCGTTTAGTTCCTAAGAACCTTATTAAAGTATTCTAGAACTTTAATATAAATTACTTATCTCGATCCGATACGATTTCTTCGGGTACTCCGTACTTAAAGACTACCTCCTTAAGGTATACTTATACTAAGTATTTAGCTATAAGAGTAGATAAGACTAGTACTAAGATTATATACTTAGTAAGTCTTTCTATAATAATAAGTATTATATTATAGCTAACTCTCGTAACTAGGTCCTTAGATAGTAGTAATAGCCCTATAAAGTCCTATAATATCGATTTCCAAGATATTAGTAATATTAGTACTATAATTATCTGCTTATAAGGTACATATCAGGAAGACTTATTCCTAATATAAGTATTATAATTAGCTAGTACTTCTTTAACTACTCGGCAGAGTCCTTCCGACTAGTAGTTTCTTAAAATCCTCAGATACGTTCTTCGTATCCCTTAGTATCTATACGCAAGAAGCTCGTATTATTCTTTAATATATACTTCTACTAAGCTCAGCAGAAGCTAAATTTTCCTATTAACTCATATAATATTATTCTTAATTATATTCCTTATAATAAGTTCCTTAGTCTTATCTAAGGATATTCTATTCTTCTTCTAAGCTTCCTTTAAGGTATCATACTAAGGTCTCTTAATTTCTTACTTAATCGCAGTAGCTTCTTTAATATTAGTAACTATATCTCTATTATCTAGCTATCTAAGTAAGGTAGTCTTATTATAAACCTTATTATCCTTATAACTTAGTAATCTACTTAGAGTATCTACTCGCGTATTATCTTTTCCTTATATATACTTAATAATTAGATTAAAAGAGGCGAGTTCCTCGGACTATTAGGCTAATCGACGATTATCTAAGACCTTAGTAGTTATAAAGGTTCGGAGATTCATATAGTTAGTATAGACGATAACTAGGAACTTAGCTCCTTATAAGTATATTTTCTAGTATTTAAGTACTTTAATAATTACTATAAGTTCTTTCTTATAGATATTATAATTCTATTTAGCTGGAGATATTTTCTCTGAAAAGTAAGCGACTAAGTATAATTATTCTTTATTATCTCGCTATAGGTATATTACG
>FJUX01000194.1:8877-24400 GCA_900074905.1 Rhynchosporium agropyri | reverse complement strand
AGAACTTCCTATATAGTTCGGGTAGCTATTCCCGAATATTATCTATCTAACTAAGATAATTCCTAGATTCTATCTAACTAGGAACCTGACTTAACTAGCTAGAGTCTATTAGCGTTATTATTAAGAAGGCAGCGCTAGCCTCTCGTTTACTAGCTAGTTAACTGCGTTTATATTTATAGTTACTAAATATAACTTTCTTAATTACCTATTCTACGCTAGGATTATAGTTATATAGCTATAATATTCCTAATACGATATCATATTATCTAGTAAGTATAATATCGAAGTAAAGCGTTTCTTCGTATCTATTAATAACTAACTTTATTCCTCCTATCTTTCTGCGGACCTATCTATCTGATCTAGCGCTTTTTCTATCTAATAAAGTAAAGCGATATAGTTTCGGGTTAATAGTAATAGGAATATTCTATTTCTCGATAAAAGCTAGGTTTATAAAGCGTCTTATAGCTCCTGAATCGATAAGTGCTTTTATCTTAATACTATCTATTATAACTAGTAAGATTAACTAATCGAACTCTCTAGTAGTAATAAGCTCTAGGTATAGTAGGTCTATTATAGAGTAATTATATATTTCTTTAATAATTCTCCTTATCGTTTCGTCTAACTAGGTCCTAAGGCCGGGTTCGTAAGCGATTAGAGTATAAGGTATATAGTAATAGAGATCAACTTACTCTTAAATCGGATCTAATACCGTTTTTTAATAAGTAGCTAGTTCTAACGAGTATTATCTTCTCTACTAATAACGTTCCTCTCCTGTTTCCTCAGTAATAGCTTAAGTATCTTTAATTTAAAGGAACCGATCTAATTATTCGAATTCTTTTAGTTCTAGTTCTCCTTCGAGGTTAGCTACGTAACGATCTAGTTGTTCCTCGATATCCCTAGTATTAACTTAGAATATAATAGTAGTAGTATTATAGTAGGTAACAATATAGTCTATACTTAAGTTAGGTATATTATAGGTTTAGTAATATTCTATAAAATCGGGCTTAGTTCTATAGTAAACCTATATTCTTCTTCTATTATTATGATTTCGAAGAGTCTAGTTTTCGTTATTATATAGAAGATTATCGTGCAGATAGTTACTTTTATCTATAATACTCTAGCTTTCTTAGTCTTYRTCYAGAAGTTYAAYTAAGTTCTCTTCGAATTCTTCGCTAGATTTATAAGCTATAAAGTCCTATAAGCTCTATTCCGCGCTAGAAGCTTCTCAGTAATCTGGCTTCCTTTCAGCTAATCCGAATTCTCTCTTAAGTTTATTCTAGAGTTTCCCTCCCTATTTCTTCTTCTAAGAATAATTATAAGCGAGATATCTTAGCTTACTATACGTATAGTATAAGCCCTTCTCTCAGCGTTTATCTTTCTTAGCTTAGCCCTTAGATCCTCTTTCTACTCTATCTAATTCTATTAGATTATAATAGTTACGTTTATTACTTAAGTAAAGCTGAAAATTCCCCTGATACTTACTATATTATTATAGAAATTAGAGCTTCCGGAAGTAAGTAAGTATAAAGTATCCTCCTTTTTCCTTTACTTATTCCTAGATTTATTTATTAATAGTAGTAGATAATCTGATTAAGTCCTCTAAGGTGCCTAGTTTACTAGCCCTAGAGAGCTTATCCTTAATATAGTCCTTAAGGCCTCGATAGTATTAGGCTCTTAATCTACTATCTGTCTAGTCTAACTATATAGAATATTAGTAGAACTCGGTAGTATATTTATAGACAGATCCTTATTATCAAATTCCGAGCAGGTGCTTCTCGTCTTATTCCTTCTTATTAGGGTCTCCGAAGACTCCTTTAATAGTATTAGTAAAGCCTGCGAGTATTCGAAAGATAACTCGGCTTTTTTCGGTTATAGCGGTAAAATAGGCCCTAGATAAGTATCGATTAACTAAGTAGTTACTTAAAGCTAGCTTAATCTAGTAAGCTATAGTATTACAGAGGAATAAGGCGATCTATAGGACTTTAAAGGAGTCCGCTTCGAACTTGTCTCCGTTAAAGGCGAGGTATATTTAGTACTAAAGGATAAATTATCCTAGTTTATTATAGTTCCTATAATAAATATTAGGTAGGTTTACACGAAGTAATATACTCTTATCGATCTTATTAACCTTATCCGGCCTATTAGTCTAGGAGCTTTCTCCTACGATAAATCCTTCTTTAGTAGCTATTTCGTTCTTACTAATAATACTCTAAGTAAAGTGCTTAAAGTATAACGTTCCTAGTTCTAACTAATACGCGGTATATAGGCTCGTCAGTTAGTATTAGCTATAAAGTAAAGTAAATAAGAAGTTCGGTTCTTAATTAGAATTAAGATATTATAAGCAAGTATTAATTACTATATGAATTTGAGCACGAAGCTCCTATCTAATAGCAGAAGTACTAGTCTTATATAGAACTTTCGTTCCCTTATGCTAACTGTATAAGACTATCTTGCAGAGCGCGTAAGCTCTCGCGACCTATCTAGCAGTCTAGCATGTCACGTGATCCTAGATCACCTATAGCTATAATACTATTATTACTTTAATACAGGTAGATATATGGTACTACTCGCTGGTTTATACTATAACTGTGTTAGTGCCTTTCCTCTAATAGKACTAACTCTTTTCTAGTACTAAAACCCGTCTAGTACTCACCACTGGGTGGTACTATCAGTATTCTGGTGCCAGGACGGTTTTGGTGCCAAGAACTATGCTGGTTCGTGACATAGGGTTTAATTCAGCTTATCGTAAATAGTATAATAAAGGAGGTCTTCGCTAACGCTCCTTTAATAACTCCCTTAGGATAAAGGAATTATAAACAGATTTTGAAGAAAGTATAATAAATACCCCGGAACTTTAACCTCTACGTATCGCCGCCGAAATAGCCCTGATATACCTCTTTTTGAGCTACTGTTATAGCTCCTAACTAATAAACTAGAGACCCTCTCTGGTTGTACCTCCGAACCTAATGTATTATACTTTCCTTTATCCTAAATATCTTTTATACTAGAGAATATTAATACCTTATTAAGGAAGTACTAACTGAGAGAGAAAGGAAAATAAAAGCGAAATTTACTAGGAGTATAATCGCTAAGTACTCTTACTTCCGCAGATAACTCGAATCTGATCTATTCCCTATTATAATAATTAGTAAACTAAGAAGAAAAGAATAACTCTCTAGAAGATACTATAGATAGACTAATCTCCGTATAAGATAAGTTCCTCGTACGGGTCCCTCGTCTATCTTCGACTCTCCTACTAGAGCTAGTACTATAATCTCCGCGTATTCCGGAGTTTAATAAGCTAATAAACTCTATTCTGATATATATTACTAAGAGAGAAAATACTATTCCTAATAAACTATCGCTCTCTCTTAGCGCTGAATCAGTAGAGTTACGCTCTAAGAAGTCTTATCTTACTAAGAAGATCCTGCTCTTAGATAATAGATCAGATCTTACCTTCCTCTAATAGAGAGTATTAATACGAGACTAGCTAGCTATAAACGCTAACTATTATCCTACGGACCTCTCCCGGCGCGTTCTCGTATAGGGACTAGTTACTAGATTAGCTAAGGAGTATCTTACGCCTTAGTACCTTACTAACGAGTTTAAGACTAGCGATAAAATAATCTCCTTATTAGAGGAGAACTTTCTTACTAGTTTAGAAGAAGATAATTATTATAACGCTTTTTACTACTTAGAAATATAATAACCCGGCTATACTTATAACACTTTTACTAAGTTTCGTAATCGATTTTAAAGCGCTATTATCTAAAGTAAGATTAAAAAGAAGAAGTAGTTTTTCTATATATAAGATAAGATTATATTATCCTTATATACTTTAACTCTTATTATTAAACTAATATAGAATAAGGATTACGCTTCTATAGTTAGATCCTTACTTTCTTTTAATACTAAGCGTTATTATAACTTAGAATATACTTATCCCGAGAAAGCTACTGCCTAGATATAGTACTATAAGCTTACTATTAATACTACGACTTCTTCTAGTTTCACTTCTTACTAGTCCCTAAGCTTAGCCCCTTAATAAACTAATCTTATACTATACGTATATACCTCTACTCCGGTACGAGCTAGTACTCCCTCTGTGCTAAAACACCCTGCTACCTCGACCGGAGAATCCCTTAAGTATTATAGTTATAGATAGCTCAGCTATATTAAGCTAGATTACCCTAACTTACTTAAAGTATAATTAATCGACGAATTCCCGAAAGAGGAAGGAGTAACTAAAGAAGTAATAGAAGATATACCTTCCGAATCTAGACTAATACTAAAGGAAAACGATAAAGCCTAAGTAAAAACTCTTTCTTAAGTCTATATAAGTGTTACGGCAGGGCACAGGGGGTGACAACGTGACTTGTATTCGCCCTTAAGGGTGCGCGTAGTAAAGAGAAGAAAAGATAAGAAGAAGAGGTTCTACTCTCGACTCCTTCCTTAAGGTATAGCTATAGGGCTATACTAACTAATCTGCCGCGGTTACTAAGGCTCGCTTACCCCTTCGTACCTGGAGGCCTGAGGCTCCTCACGTATAGGTCGTAATATTACTCCCCCCCTCGTATAAGGCTTCGTCCCTGAAGCGCGAAAAAATCGCTACTTCTCGCTATTTCTCTTAAAGAATTACGTACGAGTAGTAGCTATTATAGGCTTATCGTCCTCTAACTCGCTATAGTTATTAATACTATTATTATACGCTTCTAGCTATTTCGGGAGAAATCTTAAGGGGCCCTTTATAGTCGGATACTATAGATAGAAACGCTTAAGTAAGTGAGGAGCTATTATAGCGTCTGAGTAAAAGTACTATTCGAGGTCGTCGTTAGCTCCGGTCCACTTGATTTAGTACTATAAAGTACCGCGAGAGACCTTAGAACCTAAGATAGCTTTAATCTCCTATTCGTCTTACTCTAGTAGTAGTTAGATTAGTACTAGTACTTATTATACTTATTCTAGTAGCGGGTTTTCAGTATATTTACGTAGCGAATATAAGTAGAAAACAAGGTAGATTTACTACTCCTCTAGTAACTTAAGTTTATAACTCTCTTCTACTTTTTCTAGTACTTCTACTAGTTTATACTACTTATGAAAGAGTTTCCGCGAAAGTCTATCTATCTTCTAATTCGCTATAGAAATAAGAACTAAATCTCTAACTCCCTAATCTATCTCGCGGCGACTACAATTAGCTAGCTGCTTTATTTTATCTTATTAACTCTTAAGTAAGGATTTAGCGAATTCAGTAGCATCTAGTATCCCGGTTACTATACGTAGCGTATCCTCTCGATTAATAGCTTCTATAGCGGTAGCTAGTAGTAAAGAGTTATTCAGGTCCTAAGAGGTTCTTACTTCGTAACTATTTAATAGCTGAAATAGCGATATAGTACTAAGAGACTTATAAGGAAGTATAAGCTATACGATATCTATAACWAGTAGAAGTAAGCTCTAATTATCTTAGTAATATAAGCAGAATAGATATAATATCTACTTAATATATTAGTTTATAACTTCAGTCTAGCTATCTATATTCAGGTTATATACTATAGTAAGCTTAACTTTTATACTAAGGATTCGATAGTATTTATTCTAGAAACTGGAAATAAAATATAGTCCTTAGTTAGAGACTATAGAATCTAGTATCCTAAAGTATCGACTCTAGTAGATAGCGAATAGTTCAGCTATCTATCGTATTATAATCGTCTTATAGTAGGGAATAGATATAAGCTTCTTAGATAACTTATCTATAATCACGAAAGTAGTATTATAACCTCTCTCGTTCAGTAGTAACTTAGTGAAATCTATAGTTAAGTACTAGTAAGATCGTATAGGAATAAGTAAGAGATAGAGGAAACTAGGAGTCTTATCTCTCTTTACTTTTATATAATATAACTATAATTTGCGATATATCTAGTAATATCTGCAGTTATACTTTTCTAATAGTAGCTTTATCTAAGAAGTAGCTTAACCTTCGAGTTACTTATATATATAACTTAAGGTTAAGCGTAGATATAACAAATTAGCGCTATTTATAGCTCAGGAGGTTCAGTAGGGACTTCTAATCGTCCTTTATAGAATAGTTTACTATTTAATAGTTAGTAATTAGAATAGTTATATTTCGCTTTATTATAGAGTAACTCTAACTCTAGTAACTCCTTATTTACTAAGAAGACTTAGTTAATAATAGTATAGTTTTCGATATCGTAAGTAACTATAGAAGTAGTATTAAGAGCTTCCCCTACGAGAAACTCTTCCTCTATAGGTAAATCGACTAGTGAACCGGGATTATAAGTTTCCTCTCGTGAAATAGTCTTAGGAGTAATAATAGAAGAGATCTCGACTAGCTGATCTAATAATAAGCTGAAAGACTTCTTCGACGCAGTTGAATTCAGCTATTTAAGCGGACTAGCTGAGTTCCTAAAGTACTTCCGAGCTGATTTTATTATTTAGAATTAGCTATTAGTTCCGAAGTATACGCTTCCTAGCTTCTAGTAGTAATAGGTCCTGATCTTATTATAATAGCGTATTAGCTAGAGTATTTATAACTCTTATTTAGTATATAATCTTAAAGTAGAATTAAGCGAAGAATTCAGCTTATCTCGCTTACTATACGTTAATATCTTTAGTTATTATAAAATACTCTAAAGTATAATAATTAATATAGATATAAATAGTTTTCTATACTCTAAGTAGCTTAAGCTTATACTACTAGAAGGAGCGAAAGATAGTAAGAAGCTCCTTATTATAGATCAGGTAATTTAGCTCCGTATCGATTATTACTTTAAAGAAGAAACTAACTAGATAGAATATTCTATCTTCCTGAAGTTACGATAGAACGCTAGCTACTACTCTATTAGAAGAGTTATTTTAAGTCTAGTTTACTTAAATAGGTCGTAGTAATAAAGGATTAGTATAGACTAGAAAGCGTGACGAAAGCGCTCTTAAGTATTCTTATACTTAGTACCGAAGAGAAATTTAATATCTTTCCTCGTAAGTAGTATAAGAGAGCGATAAATACTATTATAGTCTTTAATGAACCTTTAGTAGAAGTTATAAAAACTAAAGTAACTCTGCACTCTATGTATATTATTAGCGTACTCCTAGTTCTTAATAACCTCGATCTTCTCAGGATTAACTTTAATTCTATTAATATTAATAATAAATCTAAGAAACTTCGTACGAGTAATATCGAATTCGGACTTCTTAATATTAGCTTAAAAGCTATAGGCCTATAGAATCTCGAGAATCTTTCGTACGTAGATATCGTGCTCTACCTCTAAGTCTAAATAGATTAAGATATTATCTAAGTACGCTAAGCAGAAGTCGTCTAAGTACTCTATTAATATATTATTAATAAAACTCTAAAAGGTAGCTAGCCTATTTATCAGGCCGAAGGGAAGTACCTTATACTTATATATCCTATATCGAGTGCGAAAAGTAATAAAATCTTCAGAATCTTTCGATATACGGATTTTATAAAACGCTTATTAAATATCGACTTTCGTGAAGATTTTCGCCTTAGAGATTCGTACTATTATCTTATCGATTAATAGAATAGGATATAAGTCCTTCTAGGTAAGCTTATTTAGCTTCCGAAAGTTAATACAGAATCGTAGCTTACTACTCGCTTTTTTAGCTATTAGAATTAATATAGCCTAAGGAGTATTAGATAATACGATAAAGCTTTTATAGAAGTTCTTAGTAATATATTATTTAGCTTCTACTAAGTACTCGTCTGATATCCTTCGAAGTAGTTCGATAGTTAAGGTATTATCTCTTATAAGCTTAATCTTATAATCTACTATTAATTTGTAACGGGGTTGAGGTTAAGCTCTCACCAACTACGCCATCTGGACCAAAAGATCACAATATACTGCGCAGGCAGTATACGCTTAACACCGTACATATACAATCGACTACCACGTGACCATTACAATATTATCTCTTAGCTAAATCGTTAGAGGCTCTCGCGGAGAAGAGATCTTCAAATTCCTTCTACTTAATAGGGAGTCTTTCCTTAATTATCTTATTATTCTCACGATACTTTACTTTCCTAGCTTTATTAGTAGTAAGACTTTCGTTAAGAGCGTATAATTCGATATTATCTATTACTTAAGTACTCTTATAATACTGAATTTTATCTTAGATTTCTTTTAAGGAAATAATAAATACCTTAGAGCTATTACTCTCGTTTTAGTATTTCTAGTTTAAGTAGAAGTTATATATAATAATAATAGAGATCTAGTTAATTTCAGTTTTATAAGGTAAATCTCTTGCTTCTCGACGTGCTATTTAGTTACTTCGTAAGTAATATCGTTCTCCTTTTATAAACCGAGATCACGAGTCTAGAAGGGGTTATTAGCTAACTTATAACTTACTAATAGCTTATTTATAGCTTATACGCTATACTTCTATTCTCTTATAAATACTAATAAGTAACTTTCTTTCCCTTTCTTAACTAGCGCTAGTCGAGAAGCTTATATACTAGTAACTTCTTAGTCTATTAGAGTATCTCGTTACTCTTAATTAAGTTAATATTATTAGTTTACTACCTTATTACTTAGAGATAATAATAGCTCTAGTCTTTTATCGTAGTAGTATACTAGTAGTATATCTATTAGCTACTCTAGATAGTTCTTATAGTAATAATTAAAGTTTTATTTAAGTTCGTAATATTCTAAGAATTTATATCCTATTAGTATATTATTACTCCCTAAATCGGTAATTAGGAAAAGGAAGTTAACTCGACGATAGCCGATAGTAAGAGTAAGGAGAATTATATAAGTAATAGTAATACTAGCCTTTCTATTATAGCTAGTAAGAATAATAAGTTTCAGGAGAGTAAGGAAATTAATACTTAAGAGATTACGAAGTTTAAGAGCAACTAAAGTATATAGGGCTCTAAAGATATTTACTCTACTATCGATATATACTTCTATTTTAATAAATAATCTATTTCTTTCTAGTTCTATAATAACTAGAAATTATTTTCCTTTAGTAAGAGAATAGAAATTAGTATTTAAGTCTTTCTATAGATCGAAACGTTAGCTATAAGGTAAGACTATTCTATAGCTTAATAGCTTCCCGATAGCTTATTGATCTCTACTAAAGAGAAGATATTAGTATCGTTATTATATCCTCCTCCGCGCTATATATAGTAGCGATATCTTTTATAGTCTAGCTAGTTATCTTAGTGATCTTTATAGTATTAAGATAATCCCGAGCTTAATAACTATCCTTCTTATAGATATAGTAAGTATTAGTAGTAGTAATAGTATAAGGTACTCGTAGACCGGGACTATAAGTATCAGCTCGTAAGATAGTCTTAAGAGCGAATCGTATATTCTTAGCTATACGATTATTAATCTAGGAACTGCTCTTAGTAGCACGTTCAGTACCGAAGTAAGTCTCTCTCTTAAGAATACCTAGGACCTTAACTAGAATAGTAGTAGTAATAGCTTTCTTATTAAGGTTCTACTTAGTAGCGATATTTCTGAACTTATAATTACTAATAGTAAGGAACTCGTCGAGGGTAGTATAATTATAGTTTATCTTATACTTCCGGGTAGTAATAGTATACTCTAAAGCAGGGGAGAGCTTATTATAAAGGTTATCGAACTATTATTCCTTAAGAATCTTACTAGTAATAGCGAAGTTAATAAACTAGACTCGGAATTAGTTATAAGTTATAGTATTAGTTATAATAAGATATTTATAAGAAGCCTTAGCTTTCTGAACGTAGTTATAATTAAAGAAGTACTAGTCGAGAGCAGCTAAGATATCAGTAGTATCTTTGAATTCAGTATTATCTATATACTAAAGAATAATAATCTTAGCCTCGCTTCCGGTACTCTTAAAGTAAGCCTTGATTTAAGTAGCACTAGTACGGAAGTTACTAGAGAACTCTTCGATAAAGATCTTTATATCTATCTTCTAAGCGTTATACTCGATCTTACTCTTATAATTAGTAAAGATAAAGTAAGAGTAACGAATCTTATAAGTATTAATAGGGGCGATAGCTTAATTAATCTTTAGAAAGTAGTAATAAATAGGTAGCTAGAGGTCTATAGTAAGAGCGCGGGCTTAATAAGCAGTAGTATTATCTCTAGCTCTAGTAGTCTTACTAGTAGTAACTAGATTAGTAATCTATTTTATCTATATAGCGTTAAAAGTAAGTATTTCTACTATAATAACTAACAGAGTGCTTTCTCTAGTAATAGAAGTAAGAGTAATAGATTAAGTCTCTGAGATAAGAGAGATTAATAGTAATATAAGTAAGAAGGCAGTAGTAGCGTCGATAGTTAAGGTTAACTTTAAAGGTTTTAGGGACTTAGGCTAAGGTATAAGTTCCTCGTCTGCTTCCTCGAAGTCGTTATTATTAGACCCTAAACTAGTTTCTTCCTTAATAGTATTACTCTTAATAGTATCTCTAATAGTATCCTCCGCTAGTACGCTTCTACTTATCTTCTTATATTCGAGGAATCCGAGTCTATCTAGTATAAAAGGCTCTCGAGTGCTTTAGCGCAGTTATATATAGAAGGGCCTATTATCTTACTTCAGCTGACGAGATCTCTTATAGTATAAGGTTAAATTCGTAAGAGGGAACTTCGCAGAAGTTATAGAGATTCGCAGAAGTCGTAGAAGTTATAATATTAGAAGGGGTTAAGGTCGAGGATATATAAAGCTCTAAGCACGAGGCTAAGGGCGCAAAAATATCGTAATAAGGTTTTTTTAGTAGAATTATACTATAGAAGTAGTACTAATTAAGGGAGAGAGTTTAGCTTTCTCTGAAATACTCTACTCCTAAGGTATAGAAGTAGGTAGCGCGTATAGTCGAAGTTATTAAGTATAGATAGAGTAGAAGTCGTCGAAGTTATACTAAAAAGGTAATACTAGCTTATATTACTTCCGAGTAGATATTACTGCTTCTTAGCGAGGTAATAATCTTTTCTTATATTATAGTAAGGTATAAGGGGTGATAATATAACTTATATTCGCCCTTAAGGGTGCGCGTAATAAAGAGAAGAAAAGATAAGGAGAAGAGGTTCTACTCTCGACTCCTTCCTTAAGGTATAGCTATAGGGCTATACTAACTAATCTGCCGCGGTTGCCAAGGCTCGCTTACCCCTTCGTGCCTGGAGGCCTGAGGCTCCTCACGTACAGGTCGTGATAATAAGTATAATCTCTCTAATCTTAACTTTAACTCCCTAATAAGAGATAAGTAATTTATATATCTAACTATAGTTAGTATAAACGAGCTAGAAGTCTCTTTAAATAGCTTAATCGATACCGGAGCGAATAGATACTTATTTATTAATCGCACTCTTACCGGACGACTATTAGAGGCCCTTAGTATTAAAATCGAGCTACTGCCTTATTCTATTCTAATACGTAGTTTCTAATAGTCTGTTAGAACCTATATGACTTATTTTATATATTTATACTTTTCTATTAATAGTAGGCGTATTTATAACTGCCCTTTTATTCTTCTCGATTTAGAATAGTAAGATATAATTATTAGTATTAAATAGATATAACGATTTCAAGTTAAGCTCGATACGCTCTACTAGAAGCTACTATAGCCGGAACGCTATCTAGCTACTCTCTAATATAATAAGGAGATAATTATAACTCTATTACTTTATATGGTATAAAAGTAAAGCAAGCTTTATTAGTATTGAAAGATCACTTTTAAGGTATCAGGAGATGGATAATTAAAGTAGTCTCTGAATATTAATTATAGAGAGCGTTATCTCTTTAGAAGGAAGAGAGAAAGCTTACTTTAAATACATAAGGAGATCATATGAGTATATACTAGGCTATGCAGATAATTAAATATAACGTGACTATATATAACAGGTAAAAGTATATAATATACCCCCTATAGTTATCTCTTAGTATAAGGCTAGAGATTGCTATTAACTACACGTATACCTTTACCTAGTTAGTGAATATAAAACACCTTAAGTAAGTAAAGAAGCTTCTAAACAGAGAGAGTAAATTCTACTATTTATATAAATTAATAAAAGAAAGTATAGATAAAGTGCGTGAATTAATCAAAGCCGAAGTAACTTTAATAAGTAAGTTATAAAACAAAGGAAATTGCAAAGCTATAGCCTTATATATAGTATAAAATTAGCTGCTTCTAAGCTTTAAGTGATCGCTAAATATAAGAGTAAAAGTAAATAGTTATATAGAAGCGTTCAATCAAATAAATTATAAATCGAAATCTAGGTTATATAATTAGAAAGTTATAAATAGTAGTCGTAATTAATTAAGTGATCTTACTTTATTATTATTTATTAATTTTAAAAGAGTGAAAGAAGCACTCTAAGCAGAAGAAGCTTCCAGATCGAAAAAGGCACTCTAGGTAGCTAGTCTTATTTACTTGTAAGAGTAAGTAACTAAAGCCTTATAGGTATATAAACCCCTTATCTCGCATATAGAAAGGTTTTTCTTCCTTTAAATATAATATACTAAGATTCTCTGCGCTTACCTCTCTTCTTCTATTAATAACTTTATTTCAAATTCTATTATTATTATTATATCTTCTAACTCTCTAAATAAGAGATCGCGAAAGGAGAACTCTTAAGAGTTAGATATACGTCCTATATCACGTTATCGCGTCGAAGAATCCCCTGCTAACACTAGAAGATCCTTTGCGATTAAATCTATCTGTTGCGATATTATAAGATTACTCTTTACCTTTTACTCTGATCCTTTAACTAATAATCTATAATATAGTTCGATAGCTCTTACTCTAAGGAAGATATCCTTTCTACTCCTTATCGCTTAGTAGCTCTACCCTGAAATAATCCTAAAATCCGTTCCTTTCGATCTATTAATTATACTAATAGAGATAATAACTCTAAGCTTAAGTAGTATAATCCCCTTAACGATTTATCTAATTATTCTACCCGCGAACTTTCTCTATTACTCTAGCGAACTAATTTATCTCCTCGTATACTAAAAGCTCTTTCTTCTTTAAAGAAGATTATTATACCTTCTTATAGTCGTAAGTCTATTACTACTATCCCTAGATCTAGAGTAAAGCGTAAGATAAGTAAATAATCTCCTAATACTAATATTATTTAAATCTAATATCTACTAAGTAAAGAGAATAATAATCCTTACTAAAAATATATTAGTATAAGTATAGAGAGAACTAGAATAAAAGGTCGCTACTATATAAATATAGCTATAAAGTTAAAGAGATACTACTCTTATGCCACTTATAGCTATATTCCTACTACCCTGTAAATGATCACCTAAGCTAAAGAGTTCATAGATAGAAAGAGAACTAGTACTAAGGAATCTATAAGCTTTCTAATAATTGTAATCTTTTAATATATTAGTTAATTTACTTAGTTCCTTAAAAACTATTATACGAATCTTCGATAAGTACTTAAAGATATAAAGGCTAAGAGAGCTCTAAAGAAAAGCAGTAGCGATATAGAGTTAGAATCTGAGGTCGAGATCCTTAATATAAAGTCTATTAGACCTAGACCTTCTCTAAAGAAGAGAGATCGTAGTAGTAGTATAAGTAGAGCTTCTACTAGTAAGTTTATAAGATTATATAGTAGCAGAACTCCTTCTAAGGATAGAAAGTATTATACTAAGTACCGGATTAAGCGCTAGAAGAATAGCTTAGAGTAAGCATTTAATCTTCCGGTATAATTATTCGCGGATCCTTAAAAGCTTAGTTTTTTAKTCTGAATTTTATATAATAAAAAAATATACTAAATAAGTATCTTAATACTTAAAGCTCCTCTATCTATAATCTATAATTTCTAAAATTTAGAAGAGATCTAAAAGCTTTAAATTTCTATCGAGTAAGATTCTTTATAAGACTATCTAYTAGTATATTATTAGTTAGCAGATAAGTTATTATAAATAATCCCTTAGCGTACTCTTACTTAAGCTATATATTCTGAATATCAATATATCGTAGTTTAGTAATCATTCTCTCGCTTTTATTTATAACTAGCCTGATCGTTTATTAATTATCGCAAAAGATCTCCTAAGTCTCTCTAATATTAAAGGTAAGATCTTTAAAGAATCTCTAAAGAGCTGTAGTTTCTTTTACTATATTAGCTAATATAAGCAGTTTAGCCTTAGTTATAGAGGTTATAACTATATCTTATATTAAAGCTTTCTAAATCACTAGTCCTCTATATATAAGGATCAGATATCCTTAAGATAATCTTCTAGAGTTTACATTATCTGCAAATAAAATATCAGAAGCTATCACTAGAGCTCTTAAGTATTCTCCTCTATAAATAATCCCTAGAAATCGAGTACTATAAAGATATCGAATTAGCTAGTAGATAGCTATAAAATAGTCTAATAGGGGATTAGTTAAGTACTTAGAGAGCTATAAGATAGTATATAATACATCTAGTCGAACTATAATTATAGTATAGAGAACTAATCCTACTTTCTCTTGAAATACTTTAATTAACTTCTTTAAAGCTTAGTTTAAGTTCTTAATAAGATTAAGTTAAGGAAATAGTATAGTTAGGTAGTTTCTATCTATTTAATTAAACTTATACGCGATCTTTTCAATATATTAATTATATATAAGTAAGATAGTTTTAAGCTTTTTATTATAGAGTACTCTAATACTAAGGAATTACTTAATATCTCTAAGAATATATATATTATATTCCGTATTTAGCTAATCGATAAAGCCCTACCTAAGCTCCTTATTATTATTATAGAAGAGCACTTATATATTATCTATATAGAATATAACTATTAGTTTATAATCTCTATCTATGAATATATAAGGCTCCTCMGGATATAGAAATAGCTTAAGTTTAGTTAAGGTATTAGCTATATATTTATACTATAAGTATAGAGAATCTCTTATTCTATAGAGAGCGCGATCGACTCTAAGTACCTTTCCGGGATTAGATCTTCTAAGAGGAAATAAGTAATATACCTTTTCTCTTTTAATATCTCTTAAAGTATTAATAAAAATATTTATAATATTAAAGTACTTAATCTCCAGATCGAAGTGTATTATAAGAGCTATTACTATTCGGAATGATTTTATATTAAGCGTACTAGCGTAAGTTAAGATAATTATTACTTCGCTTTAAAGATCCCCTTTAACTACGATTCGAGAGCGATATCTTTTAATATATCTATCTTTATTAAGTTTATATTTAAAAACCTATATCAGAGGAACTAGCGTTTATATTGTATACTAATCGTATATCTTAGATTCTTAGTAGCTTTATTTCTCTATATTTCCTATCTCTAGATCTATATCTTCAGAAAACTAAGCTTTTATTAGATAGTTCTTAAGATTATTAAATCTCTTTAGTTCTAGTAAGAGATCTACTACCTTAATCTTTAGAAGTTTAAGCTTTCTATTAATATTTAAAAGCTAAGCTTCTAAAGCAGTAGCTATTATCAAATTATCTAGTTTAAGTATCTAGAGTATTTTGAAAGATATCGAGATTATTTCATATATTATTCTCAGGTCTAAGGTACCTCCTGCTATATTTATATA
>FJUX01000030.1:464397-530945 GCA_900074905.1 Rhynchosporium agropyri | reverse complement strand
GGTAATAATCTGGTTGATACAGAAACTAATTGCTAAGGAGAGAAGGTTCTTCCTTCCTCTCTAATTCTGAAATACAGGAGTGGGAGGCACTAGGCGCACAGACCCATTATACCCTATTACCTCCTTTATAAGAATATCTACTCGCTTATTACTAGGTACTCTTACGTATACTAGAATCTAGCGTATTCCGATCTGCATATTCCTCTCTTTAAGTATATTTACTAAGTAGTAGATATTCCGAAGTATAGTCTACTTAGATTATTTTCTAAGTCTTACTATCGATAGAATCGCTACTTAGTTATCTATGAAGATCGTAAGCTTCTTTACTCTTAGGTCTTTAATCGCTATATCTAAAGCTATCTAGATACTATAAAGCTTAGCTCTATATACTATGAATTAGTTTAAGGAGCTAATATATCTCTGCCTACCGAGCTATCTTTTATTATACTAAGCTATAGCGCTTACTCTTCTATTAATATCGCTCCTATTAGTAAAGATCTATATATAAGTAATAAGGTTACTTTTCTGAAGGGTATTATATAACTTAACTACTTCCTCTTTATTCTCGATTCGGATTCCCGGGGGAACTTACTATAGCTCTACTACTATAGGTATTTACTATTCGATCTTCTACTATATTTCGTCTCCGATTATCCTTCTTATCTTTACTTCTAACTTATAGAGGGGTAAGCGTCTATTCTTATCGATATTAGGGTTATTACCTTATTCCTATAGTACTTATATATATTAGTATATTAGTAATACTTTAATTCGATTAGTAGTAATTAGGCTAGTCTAGTCTAGTTATATCTCTATTAGAGGCGTCCCTGTTTTAGCGCTTAGTACTACTATAGAAGTTGATCGGAAAGTACTTATTATAATATATAGGGCTTTCTTCTAGAGGGCGTTTAGGGTCTAGATTATCTTATACTAGTACGTCTTCTTCCCCTTAATAGGGTTCGTGATCTACTAGGTCGAGCTCCTGAAGAATATCTATAGTATAATAATTACTTTAATTAGTATTAGTATATCCTCTCTTATAGCTTCTTACTTTGAGCTTATAATAGCTCTTAGCGCTTATATTAATACCTCTACTCTCTTCTTAATATATTCTATATATATTAGTCTATTAAGTTCCTTATCGAGTATAACTCCTAAGTATCTGGCGTTATCTATTACTAGGATAATTCAGCTTCCTCTAAGGTCTAGCTCGAGGTCTCTCTCCCTAAACCTCCTTATATCTCTCTTATATATAAAGTATATTATTCGTACTTCTACAGGGCGAATACTAAAGCGTATCTGCGGGCTTATTCCTTAGCCTTAAGATATAGGAGTTCGAGCTTGCGAATAGTACTTACTATAGAGGATCCTTCTACTAGGAAGCTTATATCGTTAATATACCTAGTAATCAGTTCGCTTTCTCTCTCGATTTCTAGGAGGTTAGCGCTATAGAATAAGTAGAAGATTAGTAAGAGGGGCGAGCCCTATAGAATTCCTATAGGTATATCGAATAGTTAGCTTATACTTTCGTATAATTTGATTCTAGTAGTATAGTCCTTTAAGTAGCTCTCCGCTTAGTTAATAATCTCCGTAGAGAGTCTCCTTTTTCTTATATTATAGAGAAGGCACTCGTATAATATATTATCGAAGGCGCTAGATATATCTAGTATTAGGAAGCTTTTAATCTTCCTCCTTCTCTAAGCTATATAGATTTTCTCCTTTAAGAGGTATATAGCGTGCTCGTATAATAATTACTTTCTGCCTCTAGTATAAGTAAGTAGTAAGAAGAAGTACTTTTCGGCGTAGTACTAAATTCTCTTCGCGAGTACTATATCTAGTATCTTCCTTATAGTATTTATAAGTATAATTAGTCTATAGGATTTTAGCTTAGCGTAGTATTCCTTCTTAAGCTTCTGTAATACGATTATAATTAAGCTCTTAAAGCTTAAGGGGTAATAGCGTAGCTTAATTAATAAGTTAAAGAGAGTAATATATAGTAGTAATAGTATCTCTACTATAGCTTATAGTACTCTATTAAGTATACTATCTTCCTTTAGTGCTTTATCTAGCGCTACCTCTCGGAGTACTTTAGATACCTCTTACTTATTGAATTATTTCTACTACTTAGCTCTTATAAGGTAATTATAGTTATAGATATCTGAGAGGTCTACTTCTAGTAGTAGTAGGAAGAAGCTTATCTTTAGAGCTTCTGCCTTCTCTTATATATTATCTGTAAGGATACTATTAGCTTTCTTAATATCTAGTATAAATACTAGCTTCCTTAAGCCTTTTTATCCAGTCTATTTAGTAAGAGACTATAAGCTAACCTTATCTTTAACTTTTAATACTTTCTCTTTATAGATATCTCTCTATATATAGGAGATCACTTTCTTCCTCTCCCTTTTCGCTCTAGTATACTCCTCTCGATCGTGTTCAGTCGAGGAGTCTTATTGCTAGATACGTTTCGTTCGAGTGACCTTATCGATTACTTCTCTTTACTCTAGAGTAAATCCTAAGACTATCCTTAGTATATAGCGCTTTAGTAATATAGCGCTATTTATAGTAGTCTATACTATTATAATTATCTTATCTATAATTCTCTTTAGGTTATTTATTATAATAATTATATTAAGCTTATCTTCTATTAGTATAAGTATTCTAAGGGTCTTTATGAATTCCTTATATTTATCGACTAGTATTCGTATGCTTCCTTAATTACTATTCTTAAGTAATCGATTATAAAAGTTATTTTAACTAGTATATAGTCTAATACTATATCTAAGTCTTTTATAATTTCATATATTAAGATACGTTTAGCTAGTATCTCGCTACTCTAACTTAGATCGATTATTATACTTTTTAAGTCTAATCTTATATCTAATCTCGGTCTTATTACTGCTCCTTATAATATAGTAAGTTCGAGGTTATATTCGATTATTATAGCTCGGGCTATATTAGTATATATTCGTATTATTATAGAGCTCTCTAGTAGTAGGAGAGCCCCGAACTATTCTTTATAGTAGAGGTTAAAGTTGCTAATAAGTACTTAGTTATTATTTTTGAACTTCCCGAGAGCTATATCTAGCTCTAGTAGAATACTCTCCTAAGGGACTCTCTCTTATCTCCCCTCCGGGTATAGTAATACTATATTATATAAGTTATATATATTATATATTATAATTACTCTATCTTCTTCTTCTATCTTAATAATAATATATACTAAGTATAGATATAGTCTTTAGCTAGTTACTTTTAGTAATATCAGGTTAATTTTACTATTAATATAGAAGCTTATAAGAGGCCTCTTAGTATTACTAAAGTAAGTGTTAAATCTACCTTAAGATAAGTTATAAGTAGCTTTTTCGTTGTAAGAGTTTAGCTATAGCTCTTATATTTATAATAATATTATATATCTAGGTCTTCTCGTTCCTTATAAGCAGGTTCGTTATATCGTATAACTTCTATATGTTATACTATAAAATAGAAAGTATTAAGTATTATTATATACTTATTTAGAGGCCTGCGAGGATTATAACTATATAACTACTCCTCCTATAGTAGAAATAGTAGTTACTAATAATAAGCTCGATAATAAGCTCGATACTACTAATCCGGTTGCGTTAGACTTAGCGCTTAATCCGGTTCTAATATAGTCTACTATAGGAGTAACTATTACTACCTCGTATATAATTATTCGATCGATCTCTATATCTAAGTTTTTCTATCTACTAGATTCGGTTATTCGGGCTAACTTAATACTACTAATTAATACTTTATAGTTTTTCTTCGGGGCTATTTTTATACCTTATATAACTATATAGCTATCGCTAGTATTACTATCTTTAGCTAGTTTAAGAGGAGAGCTCTAGATATTCCTTATTATACTTTTAATAGCTCTCGCTTTCTTAGTTAGCTAAGATATTACTCTAAATATATTCTCTATATTCTCTTTAGTAGATATAATAAAGCGTATATACTTAAGTATCTATAGTTATAGCTATACTCCGAAGATTAATAATAATATTATAATCGTAGTATCGAGGTCTATATTATCGCTATTTAATAGCGCTAGGAGGTCTGCTATATTTTTAATAACGTTTATTCGATTATTATTAGAAGTAGAGAGTAAAGGGATAGATTATCTTAATCCTTATTCTAATACTAAGAGAGTTAAGATTAGTACTATAAGGAATAATAGCTCTATCTGAAGTCTCTTTCTTTCGATCGAGACTCTATCTACTACTTTCTAGCGCTATTTGCACTCCCTTTAGAAAGCGGGATATTTCCTCTTATAGTTATTATACTTATAACTTTATAAGTCGCTAGGTTCTAAGTACTCTTTTATAAGATGCTCTTTCGAACTACAGAAACTATACTTCCGGTCTACTCGGTATATTCTCGCTATATAATCGAAATTATAGTAGTTAAAGTACTATACGATTTATACTCTCCTACTGAATTACTAAGTAGTCTTTAGAGCTTCTTTTTATATAATTCGGCGTGCTTCGATATAGGCGTTCGCTATCTCTACCTTATAGAAATCTATTACGATTATATTATAAGACTTTCCGGCTTTCGCCTTCGAGAGCTATATAACTCTCTTGATCTCGTCAGCGCTCCTAATAAGGCTTATATTATTATAATATAGCGAATCGATCGCTTTCTACTAGTTATTTATATTAATACTTTTAATAAGTATATTAGATACTACTACTCCTTAGCTTAGTACTATAACTTCTACTCTTTTACTTAGCTTACTCTGCTACTAGCTTCTATAGTATACTAGCCTTTCTGCTGCTATAGCGTTTCTAGCGTATAGGAATATATCTCTACTACTTATTAGTCTCGCAGACTCGATCTACTTAGTTATTATTATAGCTAGTAAGGACGCGATAGTATATACGCTATGATTATAATCGTAGCTAGTGTATTCGCTTAGTATATTAGTAATAGCGATATTAGATTACTTGATAATATATTCGTTAAGCTTCTCTTATACTCTAAGGAGTAATTTCGTAGTCTCGCTATTAATAGTAAGGTATATCTCCTAAGTAGTAATACTATTAAGTTATAAGGCTCTCGCGGTAGATATTACTAAGAATACGTTAACTATTTCGTTCTTCTTCGCGATTCTAGCGGTAGCGACCTTTACTCACGTTCTAGTTCCCTTCTTCTATATGCTATTATATCCTAGTACTCTAGCTAGTATAGTTCCTCTGCTTATAAGCTTATATAATATCACGGTTTACTATTTATATTATACCGCGCTATCGAGCTTTAATTATTAAATCGCCTCCTATAACGCGTCTTAACTCCCTTAGGCCTCTATAGTATCGTAGTAAGTAATTAGAGAGTCTAGAAACGTAAGGGATTATACGTAAAGGATTCTAGACTTCTTCTTACTTCCGTGAGTATATACAACCTTAAGTTATCGCGCTTCTTTAAGGATATTTTAACTATAAACGCGTCGGTCGGTATCCTTTCTACTAACAGATAGCTACGCTATACCTAGTGTTAGTGTTATTAAGGTAATAGGCTTTAAGGAATCGATTCTAAGTATCGGCGATATCGTACGACGCGTTAACTTAACGTTATTCCAAAATTTGATTCTTCGTGGTATTAGTGTTTCCGATACCCGGTATTTTATAGTTCAC
Organism: Rhynchosporium agropyri; assembly: GCA_900074905.1. Classification (NCBI taxonomy): domain Eukaryota; kingdom Fungi; phylum Ascomycota; class Leotiomycetes; order Helotiales; family Ploettnerulaceae; genus Rhynchosporium; species Rhynchosporium agropyri. The sequence goes on along the minus strand of FJUX01000030.1, from coordinate 525,291 downwards.
CCTGACGCGTTTGAAGTTAGCGGCTTACGTATGTATGATAGTTTCGCTTAGCCCCTTGTGATTTTGACGCCACAGGAACAACACCTTCCTGATATACAAGACCTTGGGAACAACAGCAGCAACACCTTTCTCACGGCATCAAAACTCTACTTCATGGTGGTCGACACGCAGTCGGAGGAGAGTCCACTCCTTGGGGATTCGGACTCCTCCGGCCTCCTCTGTCGTAATGGGGCACCCCACCTTTGGATGATCCTACGCGTTGGTGCAGCGATGTACTCATTCGCCTTTCTCGGTCTCTTCACGGCCACAATCGGTGTTATGCTCCAGCCACTCATCCATCACTATTCTCTCAGCGATGTTCAAGTCTCACTTGTCTTCATTGTCGGTCCAGCTGGGTACATCATGGCAGCTCAGTTAAATAACCAAGTTCATTGGAAACTCGGACAACGGGGAATGGCAGTGCTCGCACCAACCTGTCATACCATTGGCGTTCTGATTATCGCTACCCATCCGCCTTTTCCAATCGTGCTGTTGGGTTTTGCTATCGGGGCTTTTGGATCGGGATTTCTGGATGGCTCACTTTGCGCTTGGGCTGCTACAGTGCACAATGCGAACACAGTAACTGGAATGATGCAAGGGTCATTTTCTGTTGGTGCGGCTTTGGGGCCATTCTTGGCGGGCAATGTCTTGCCCGCATGGAACGGACATTGGTATGACTGGTACTATGTTCTTGTAAGCTAGAAAGTGGAGCCATGTTCTCGATTGGTGCTGACCCGGTGTGTGTCAGGCCATTGCATCGATTCTGGAGTTGTGCTTGCTATTCCTCGTTTTTCGAAACGAAACTGCAGACAAGTATCGCGGCCAAGCACAAGATGAAGAGGCATTGTCGAGGCACATTTTCCACTATCGAGCTACATGGCTTGTGGCGGTGTATTTGCTCGCTTATTGCGGTATCGAGACTGCGATCTCAGGCTGGATGGTGACATTTATGATCCGTTCTCGAGATGCGACCCCTCACTTTGCAAGTATCTCTTCTACTGGATTCTGGGGTGGAATGGCGGCTGGCAGATTCACTCTGGGTATCGTAACAGACAAACTGGGAGTCGGTCGCGCGAACATCGTTTATTTCGTCATTACATTGGCGGTTCAGGTGGTATTTGCTTTTGTTCGCAATGATGTTGCATGCATTATCTTGCTTGGGATTATTGGATTCTTCATGGGCCCCATGTTCGCATGTGGAATTGTTCAAGTTACTCGTCTGCTGCCTCGAGAATTGCACGTTGCTGCTATCTCTTTCGGAGCTTCAGCCGGGCAGTTTGGCGCAGCACTACTACCGTTCGGCATCGGTGCGTGTATCCAGGCCATGGGCATCAACATGTTCCCAGTTGCGATCGTTTCTTTGTCCTTTTTGACATTCCTTTCGTGGCTGCCGTTATTGTAACCACCTGCTGAAGGCTGTTCTCGGCTTCAGGGCATCCCTATCAGTCAATTTAGAGTCTAAATAAGGCATCCTTGTATTCATTATATGAAAATTGGTCTCCGCATAGAGCTCATATTGTTCATAGTCAAAGAGTTTGGAAGTTCCATCTTTGGCTGTTCGTGATTTGTAGTCAGAGCCTGACACTGATACTCAGTGCTGTGCTTGAGATTCGGATGCGGCTCCTATTTTCGGGAACCAATAGAAAAGTACCAGCTAGACACGCGGGTTCTAGACATAAGTCAGGTTGCATTTCCAGCCACCTGTCTCCGAGCTTCACCACGCGAGATCGAGATAGCAAGCTTTCTTAGACGCGGGTCACTAACAACTTGTAAATCAGATCAAAGATTCGAGGCTAGAATTTGCGGATGTCGTTCGCTCGTGGGATGAATATACAAGCTGCTGACCCTAAATAGAACGAATCTAAGATAAGGATGGAAGGTACGCATTCGCAGACATATCTCCGGCACCTTGGAGGCGAGAAGAGTGAAGTTCAGACGGGATCTTCATCGCCTAGTCTATCCTATGCTCAACGAAGCAAGTGGTAGGTTTGGACGCGACAGTACTAAGGACCTAGAAACAGAAGACCTCGTCAAGCAGTTTAGAGGTGGTCTTTAGAGCATGTGTTAACCTTCTGAATGTGCGTGGTCTTATGCTCGAATCGCCCTTCGATCCTGTACGCAAATACGTACAAGAGTTCCATTTGCGATGACGGCCCGGCATTTGGAAGACCACTCACTTCAATGGTACAAAAATGAAAGAGTACAGGTATTAGTGTCTTCATCACTAAACCGTGGAGAGGACAATTCGGCGTCAGGCTGTGTGACCCTCTCAATTCGACGAGGACCGTCAGCCTCTTTCAACTTTATCAGCAATGATATGTTGTGGGCCTACTGCAACTTCTCTTATATGATAGCACTAGTTCACAAGACCCGATATTACCGGAAAGCAACAGCCCAATCTGATACACGCCTATGACCTCAAGATAGATGGGAAAGAAAACACGCTACATAAGCGAGGCGAAAATGTATGCTTATGAAATCAAGCAAGCGCTTCCGATTCCTCTCCCTGCTTGTTCTGCGATGCCTTGACAAATTCACCTCCAGAAGCTCTGATCTGGATCTTAAAATGCAAGCAGAAATAGATGAACTTCACTATTTTGCGTGACACTCTTATGATGCTGCACCAAATGGTTACCTTGACTCTATCTCGAGGCTGGAAAAGGCATACGAGATTGGTCAAGTTCTCAACGTTGCAACCACATTTAATACCCAGACCCAAGGATCAGATCAGTCGTCAGAAGTCATGAAGGCCTATCACGTTTCAGGGTCTGCAAGAATTTGAAATATTTCGCAGGAGGGCAGCTCCGACGCATATTTTTTCGGAATATTACTAATGAGCTTCACTTCTCCTCTCGCTTGCACTTTGGCCGTTTTTCTTTTCTTTCACTATCCTAAAGCCCCATAATTTCCTCAAAAGATTGAGATTGCAAAACAGGTCTGCTTCGCAGTATCTCCCTGACCGAATATCAACCTCTCCCCAGGAAAGCTTCTCTGAAGTCAGTACAATCGAAAACGATCAAGAGGTCCAGGGTATCGATCTTTCAAATAATTCTTTCATAGTAACCGACGGCCTTGTACGTTCCAATAAGGAGAACCAACAGCCACTCAATAACTCTGGTATTGGATGAAAGACCCCTGCGTTAATCACTGGGCCTTTCGTCTAGGGTATGTAAGCCTAGACAAATGTCGATTCCCTATTAATTCATTACAGCTTTTCTTACCGCTGTGTGTCACTATCTCTTCTTTAATTACTAAACTACGTGTCCCGACGACCGCAGCATCAGACAGAAATATACGGCAGCCGTATCTACTGCTTTCGTAACAATATACAACGCTTTATTGAAGTTCTCGCTGGCGACTATCTTCACTCAGGTATTATGGTATCAGTTCACTCGCCTATAGATCTTAGTTGCTGACGGTTTCGACAGCAATACGCTTAGGAAGAGTTTCATCAAATCAGGAAGATCGAGGACCTGTCCGCGATACTCGACAATCCCCTGAAATTGATATCTTTGCTATCCGTTGCTGCATTACCTTTGGACTTTCCAATGGCTCTCGTTTTCTGGTTGATCCCAGCGACCACGTTTTTTATCCCCGGTGCAACAATTGTTGTTGCGTTGGCAGTTATGGAACCTTTCATCTACCTGTGCCATTTTTCAACAGTAGTGGTATAGGATCTGGTACAAATAGGGACATCTCGTCCACCAATCTTTTCAAAAAGAGCATTTACGATCTGGAGAATACTGCAGGAATCTCGATGTTCATTCCTAACGAGTAAGTTCATGGCGCATACATCACTCAATAGATGGTCAAATCAATCGCCAATAGTGGAGCAAGTCAAATTGTAAAAAGGCTTGCAAGAGAGGTCATCGTTTGATGAGATGTGATACCATTCGACTCCCCTTGACAAAGGGGCACAAACTTCTCATACACTACTCAGATGGTCGAACCTTCCGTCATTTTACAATAAATCTACGACCTCCAACTCAACACTCCTCTCAGCCTGGACAGGATCTCAAAATTTTGCTCTGATAATAGCTAAGAATTCCAAGCCTTGCTCGATTCCCGGTTACTTGGGGGAACAGAAAAAGATGCCCGCGGTACAGACGACACCTATCGGCTTGAGTTTCGATTTATGTATCCAGACTATTCCAAGAGCTGAGCCATGGAAATAAGCTTTGTAGCACATTAAGGCAAATATACTGTAGCTGCGAGCTTTCAAAACAACATTCGCCCGATTAATAATGAGACGGAATCACTGGAGTCATTTGTGGTCTCGAAACTCCAAAATATGACAATCGGTATCCGCCAACAGTTGTAACGTAAGGGCTTAGATCAACAGCCAGGCTCCTCTGTGGACGCCTGACCTACTTTAAATCTACAGTCAAATGAATTTGATGTCAATCACCTAGGCCCTCAGGTTCGCACTGAGCGTTAACATCACGGTTCTTGGAGTAACGCCGTTTACAAACGGCGGGACAATGATCTTCGACTCTGCACCAAACATCGCTAAAACCACAATCTTCACTATCAAGGATCCGAAGTACAATTTAGACCCGGTGATCATCGACCAAATGCTGCAGAGCTTAAATTATCTTGATGTATACAGGAATTGGGATGACCAGTACGTTGGGAATCATAGCGTCGCCGAAATTTCGTTATCCTTTGCCAGAAAGAACAGTTGTTCATCCTTTACATTGCTCTTCTCATGCTCACCTTAATGTTCATAATCCTCGGACTCCTCGTACTTTTGGGGAACGGTGTTTCAGCAAATAGGGGGTTGATACAGATTTAGACCGCCACAGCGTAAAGTGTTGCATTCGGAGAGAGGACTTTGATTGGGAGCATTGGAGGCGAGGAGAATGTGTCTGGCGAGTTGAAGGATTTGCAGGTTCGCTTCGGCGACTTCACGGATACAGATCATGGAAGAAGACGGGCAAGCTTGGGAACAGAGGCTGACGTTATGCCGCTACTACAGGAGGGTACGAAAACAGAGTGAGGATCTGTTTATTGCCCAATTCATGATCGGCTGAGCAAGAAAGTCTTTAAGTCGAGAAGTGGAAGTCAGCCAGACTTGCTCATGTATATCCTAAAATAAATATACTCCTCACACATCCTTCAACTCCCTATCTCCAAACAAGTATCCAGTAACTGGTGCCTTACCCTTTAGTTGCGGATAAAAACGTTTCGATTTCCTTTCATATAATGAAAGTAATGTCTGAATATAGTTTGATAAGAAGATCGTCAAGGCACTACATCTGATTCCGCAGTATTAACTTATATCCCGATTAATAAGTACTTTCCTCTATTTGCTTTCGACACATTCAACCTTGGTTTTCCCCGCTCTCGCTTCGCCATGCAGTCCAAATCTGGTTCATGGAGAAATAAATTACGCTTTCAAGATAAGCCCTTGTTTGTGCAGACCTCGTCGCTGGCGATTTATCTAAAAACAACTGCTCCATACCTGGCTTAGATGGCGCACACGCAATTTAATACTGCAGTATGCTGCACCGGATAAATTTGTTACCACTGTTCGAATTGTCTTAGCATCACGTAAATGTTGACGAGATTGTGTGATTTCAATGGTTCAGCAATAGACGCAGCATGGACTGGTCTACCCATAACAAATATTGTTTGTTATCTTGACGAACTGAGTGATTTTTGATAAGGGAAAAGATTCGATGAATATAAATCATCTCCGGACACCCGCAAAAACAGTGTGGTGTCATAGATCTGATCTGAGCGGGTTGTTATCCGAAGCTTGAAATCAACTTGATAGTGTTTCGAATATCCACGAGCCGGAGCTGTACTAACGTAAGGCTAACGTAAGGAAGAGTCAAGCTTGCGGATTACAGGATAGATCTGCAGTAAGCTCGGTGATACTTACTATCTGCTTTCGTAGTCTCGTAGAAGAGTTAGGTCTGCCGAGACAATCCGGTTTCTATACTATCATCTTTACTGAATTGATAACACTACTTGCCCTTGGCAATTTTTGTATTTTGAAGGTTTACAAGCAGTCGCCGAAAAGATCCCGCCGCTAGACCCCTTTTCTAATTCCCCGAGTCGAATGAATCGCTAATCTTGTTCTTGAGTCTATCACCAAGTTACCTTTAATCGTAGCTGCATATCGCTCGCGCAGTATGTTATTGTAGGCGACGTTCACGATTTTCTGAAAGAAATGAATCTCTTGCTTACTCGACCTTCCACAACACAACTGAGGTAAAGACCTCAACTCAACCGGGATGGTTCAATTGAGTGCAGGAATCTTGACTTGCCTGGCATTTCTCCTTGCTCAACTTAGCTCGGCTTTCAGCTATGGGACAGCGTACTCCAACAATTTTGGAGTACCAGGGATCAATGCCACTTACGATTGTAAGTTCCACCATAGGAATTTTGATACTCTTCTAAAATCAGAACACACAAGTAGTAACTAGTTCTAGATGTCATCGTTGGAGGAGGCACGGCTGGGCTTGCCCTCGCTTATCGCCTGGCCGAGAATAGAAACTTCACGGTTGCCGTAGTAGAAGCTGGGGGGTTTTATGAGCAGGAGAATGGAAATCGAACATTGGTGCCGGGATACTACGTGCCTAATATCGAAGGTGCACTCACCAACTGGAATTTCAAGACTTTACCCCAGCCTCAATTAGCAAATGACACTGTGGCATATGCGCGAGGGAAGACACTTGGTGGAGGCTCTGCACTAAATGCTATGCTGTACCAACGAGGAACAAATGGTTCTTACAAGCCTGGGCTGATGCTGTGGGAGACTCGAGTTATGAGTTTGACCAGTTTTTACCATACTTCCAGATAAGTGCCAATTACACACCACCGAACATGAATACTAGAGCATCAAACTCATCTGTCCCCTCGCCAGCGATCGAAGCCTTCACTTCCTCGGGCGGGCCACTCCACGTCTCTTTTCCTAACACTGCAGCACCATTTTCGTCCTACGGACAACAGGGTTTCCGGGAGATCGGTATTCCAGATATTTCAGACTTCTCGAGCGGGACGTTGATTGGCTCTCAGTACTGTCCATGTAAGTTACAAATTCACTCTTTTCAATGCTTTGCAAGTATTATAATTTGAAGAATCGTGCCCGGGGTTCGAGCCAGGAGTCAAAGATCTGAATTGGCATGGAATCTTGAGCTGAGATTCTTAAAGTGACGGTAAGACCTGAAGATTAGACAACATCATCTAGCGAGTCTAGCTTTTTGCAAGCTGCTTTTACACGCAACGAACTGTATCCAAACTTGGTTGTGTATATCCAAATCCTAGGAGAGTATATCGGTTTTGACAGTAACAATACAGCAACGGGAGCGCTCGTTTCGAGTAAAGGAGTCTCGTATATGCTCAACGCTACCAAAGAGGTCATTGTGTCAGCTGGAGCCTTTCAATCGCCACAGTTGCTCATGGTCAGCGGTATTGGTCCCGAGGAAGAATTGGTCAAGCACAATATAAGCTGTATAGCTGATCGTCCTGGAGTCGGGCAGAATATGTGGGATCACGTCCTTTTCGGGGTCACATACGAGATCAAGCTCGCAACCACTTCCTCACTTCAAGACCCCGTAACGGCTGCCCATGCTTCTGACGAGTACAACAAGAACAAGACCGGAATCCTTACCACTAATAACGCAGACTATCTTGGATGGGAAAAGATCCCTTTACATTACCAAGCCAACCTTTCAGCGAATGCGAGATCAGATCTAGCAAAATTTCCGGCTGACTGGCCTGATCTCGAATACGTCGTTCTTAATTTCAATCAAGACACAAAGGTTCCCGTTGACATCAACCACGGAACTCTCTTACCAGCTCTGACCACACCTTTATCCCGTGGCAACATTTCTTTGGCGTCTGCCAGCATGAAGGATGCTCCGATCATCAATGTCGGATGGCTGACCAGTCAAACCGATCTTGAAGCCACGATTGTTAGGATCAAACGAGCACGAGAATGGTTTGCAACCGATGCATTGAAACAGGTTATTATCGGCGAAGAACTCCAGCCGGGGAAGAACGTCACTACGGACGCCCAAATCATCGAGTGGGCCAGAAGGAATGTACAGACGGTGTATCATGCTAGCTGCACTTGTAAGATGGGAAAACTGAGTGATCCGATGGCTGTGACTGATTCTCGAGCACGGGTTATCGGAGTCCAGAATCTGAGAGTGGTGGATGTATCGACCTTTCCTCTGCTAGTTCCTGGACATCCGCAGAGCACAATCTGTAAGTATATCCTCGTTTCGATTTGACTTCAAGCTAATCATAGGTAGATGCACTGGCAGAGAAAATTGCGGACCATATTTTGAAAGGGACGTGATTTGCAAAACGAGCGTTGGGAGACAAGGGAGCGCCTCGAATGATAGTGAAAGATAATTTTATGTACACCTACACTACAATCAAGATGATCAGCGTTGGATTGACCATGAGAAAACGGCATGTGAGGCAGTTGTAAAAGGCTAGCAAGTTTAATAATGGTATATTGAAGTGGTTTAATTTTCAGCACAAGTCAGTCTCAACACCTGCAAGGTTTGTAGCATTTGTACCTATGTGACGGAGACTGGAGGGATACAAGCTTTACCCAAACTTCGGGAAGAATCGTGTCATATAGAGAGAGCGAATCATCAAACGTCACAGTTGCGAAGCCAAATTGCTATGATTCCCGTTTCGGCTCGACTTGTGTAAAAATGGTTTGGGTGTACAGACACCCCCGTCTTACATCTTGCGAACGATCCTAAGCTATTTATCCCCAACGTCAATGTATCAGATTGGTACATGAAATGGTAACAACTACCTCGGGTACTTTCGCTCTAAAGATTCAGTAGTCACAATCCAAGAAATCTTGCACAAGATACAGAAACCCTCAACCTCAACAGTTTGTTTTGGTCCGCTCAGGCATCACCGTTCGCTTGTGGTACACAATGCGTACTTGCTACTAGGTTAACATTGACTACAAGCACTCGTGCAGGAATAAGTAATGTCGGAGAATACGAGCTGAGATTATTCTGTGAGAATGAAATTTCTACAGCGCTCTGACTTTCTAGACATAGTGTGCATTCCAGGTTGGACTTGCGTAAAGCAGACGCTTGCAAACTCAAATTCAACCTACGATTAGGCGAAAAACGGCTGCGGCATCAAGGACAGAATTGAAACGAATTTAGAATCAATACATCGAAAAGAATAACCTGCAGTTGACGCCGTACATCTGTTTTAGCTACAGGCCACTTCTTTGCCATACTACGCTACGCAGTCTAAGCTAATGCCCAGCCCAAACACCTCGCTATGGTGAATAGAAAACAAATGCAGATCAAAAAAAAAAGAACACTCTCGCTATAACCAGACAGAATAATCAAGGGCAATCACGCCCATCGCCAAAGCGGCGGCCCCAAACCAACTCTGAAATTCTGACCTCGTACCACCACTCGTGGCAGCAGTCAACTGCGCCGTGCTCAGAACGATCCGTCCCGTAGGCGTGATCTGGTTCATGTTGTCTGCTACCTGGATAGCTGGACCGACATTGAAGAAATCTACAAGTACAAAAGTAGGCTTAGTCCCCCAGTCCGAGTTGCATCGCACAGCATGATTACCCAATGCCCCTGTTACATTTCTCGCAGCGGAGTTGGTAGTCTCGATGAATTCGATAGCAGGTACAGTGATACCAAACGCCATTTCATTATACTGGAAATGGTTCATCAGTGACATGAAGCCGGAAGACACGGCGGATGTTCCAGATCCAGAGGAGAGGGATGAAGGACGATCAACTGTGCAGTTGAACCCTGTCGAGGATGTCACTTCAAAGTGCGTCTCGAACACATAGTTGAATTGCGGAAGAATGTAAGGTACGTCTGCACTCGACTCGATGTTTGTGACAAATGTTACCAGGCGATTGTTGGCAGCTATCATAGTTCGAAGAGTAGGCCAATTCGATGTAGCAGATCTTGATACCGGAGCGAAGCCATAAACAGAGATACCAGATGTCTGGAAGACAGTACCGTAGTCTGCGATGGGGTGATTGTCGGCGTTTACGAGAAGGAGCGAGACGACTTCATTTGGGTTGATGTCCATCCAGGCCTTAATCTTCGATAGCCAGCTCTTCAAGGTTCCACCATCAAGCAGAAAGCACGACGAGTGACATAACTGTAGTATACCGTTTGAGTCATGAACTTGTGCCTGTAGTAATCGAATGCCTGCCGACAGCGCTAATGTTGCGTTGTAGAATGTATTACCTGAGACCGAGAAAGATGTGCTACTATCTCGTAGAAATGCTACATCGTGAGCTCCCATATGTGTTATGTTATTGTAGCTCCGAGTGCAGAGATCTGGAGAATTGTTGCAGGCCACCCTGCCCGTCGAGAGTTCCGTTTGAGTAGCGAGTGGAGGAGTAATTGTCGTCGTCGATCCGATCTGTGGTACGGAATATGCTAGACCTGCTAACGAAAGAAGTGCCCCGATAGCAGTGAATACAGAGGGAAGCATCCTGCTAGGTAGGAACAGAGGAAAATATGTTGAGATATCGAATACTTGGACTCGGAGATCGAACTGAGGCGGGTGTATTGAAAGGAACGAGCGGTCAGCTTCAAGAAAACAAGCTGGAAAAATTGCAAAAAGCTTGAACGAGACAGTACCTTGAAGCAAAGATATAAGGTAACAGAACGAGATTTATATAAAAGAAGATGGATCAAAAGAGAAGTTTGTTCGCACTGCGAACAATGTTATTAAAGGGAATTACGAAAAACAGGTGACTGCGCGTCGACGAGGTTGATTCCTCTGGGCCTCACCCGTTATTTGTTGTCAGCACGAAATGTCTGGAGTGAAAGGGACGGTTGTTCGGCAGAAAATATATCAAACTGCCAATCAGAAGTCTTGGGTGCAGTGTGAAACCTGCCGAAAGGCTTGGGATGAAGTGCCAATTCAAGGGGTCATAGCCGGGACCTAAATATTTGAAGATACTCCGGCGAGGAGGCTCAACATGATTTGGGCTGGAGCCTCAGACCAGAACGGCACTCGGGCTGATGCAGGTTGATGTGGACGCTGGCAGCTCCAGCCGCCCTAATTTCGGCACCGACCATGTTTTCACAAAATTACAACGACAACACAATGAAGAGAACAGATGAAAGTTGAAGGCATGACAAAGAGATCAAGGAGTATATGATCCCGCCCTTTGATAGTCAAAAGCCCTTTGTAAGAGTCTCCAAATCTCATGTGGTGATAGGAAGCGGTTATCAGGACTCATGACTCGGAAGATATCCAAGGACCTGTGAATTGGCACCAAGAGTCAAGATGTAACGCCATAAGGTCGTGTATGCAAAGTCAGCTTGGCTCACAACTGCATTAAAGCTTGCACGTTTACTTCTTTGTACCACTGTGCGCATTTTCTTGTTCAAGTCAAGCTGCTGTCTTTAGGACTTTTTGCTTCAGGAGTCAAATGAAGTTCTCAAGAAACCTATCATGTAAAATTCAACCGGATTATAGTGCATATTAGATATCATGATGTTCTCATTCTCATTCTAGTCACGATCCGAAACCTTGTTCTGAAGCCCTAGGGTAGGCTTTCAAACGCTCTGAAATGTGAAATATAAAATATCTACCTGCTGATAAAAGAAATAGACGGGTCAACATAGGTCTCTCGACGCCACCAGAATCAGCTTAAGCTTTTTCCAGCCTCCGATGCTCAAGTCGTCTAGGATGTTGATATTGCATCCTTTAGAATCCGCAAAAGCAAGCCGGATATCTCGCATCGCATCTTGCCATGGGTTCCGCTTCATCAGTTGTCCAATTGTGTATTTTGGTCCGCAATATCCCTCTTGTTAACCCGATTCAGACTCGCCGATGTTATTTACATGTCGTGGGCCACAGGTCTGAGCTGCTATCATTTGTGTGGCGAAAGCTTTCCCACTCAATGCATCGGACTCTTTGAGTCCTCAGATTTCTCAATTTACTCGCTCACTATGGCGGAAGTCTCTGAACCTTGATCGTATCTCCTACATCTTATACTTGAATGAGCTCTTTCTCTCGAAGCTTTTGGATCTGTCACCTCCGACTCACTAATATTTGATCTTGGCCAAGTATATCTCTTCTTTATAACGGTTTCCTCCGATATAGATTATTACGAGTCAAAGACTCCCTTGGTATATCGGAGATAAGTTAGAATAATCAAATTTTTGTTTATATAAGTTCCTATCGTGCTATCGCCTGCGCTGTGTTTTAGGCTTCCGTATATAAGATATAATTTGATTATCGATAATTAATTAAATATAATTAATCATTATGATTGTTACCTATGCTTCTACATCTACTCATATATAAGTAATTACTACTATAAATATAATCAATTATACTACATGTAGACGGCGAGGGTGCCAGGGTTATACGACCTTCGCGTAAGATAAGAAATAGTTAAATTTTTGGAAAGAAAAGGGGAGATAGCTAGAATATGAGAAACTATACCTAGATTATGGGATTTCATCTGAAGTTATAAAGAAATAGATTTAGGTATATGTCTTTTAGCTATTGCTTATGATTTCAAGCGTATCCTAATAGCACCTTTTTGAAAATCGTTGAGTGTTTACCCCACGTATGTCCGATAGGCCAGCCAAAGTCCCCAATTCTTATTGCCCGAAATTTTTGGCTAAGAGGAGATAAATCGACCTTCAATTGGCAAATTGCAGATATAAGTCAATCTGAGTCAACAGATCGAATTCGCGCTATGTAGGGTACTCTAGGACGTCTGCTCAGAGGTCAACTGATTGCCCATAGGGTTTCGATGCGGAGCATAAGAGTCATCGGACACGTTGAACGAGAAAATTTTCCTTGGAAATCGAGCAATAGATAATGATATGAAACATTATCAATTCTCTGAGGATTGGGCTCCCACGCTTCGTCTCTAATGCGAGAGACCCTCGAGTTTCTGACTCCGTGGTAGGTGGACCTGCCAATGGGTAATACAATACTCTAGCTTCAACTACAAGAAGAAGTATGGCGGAGCTTTTATCGTGGACTTGCGAAATTGGCGTTGATACTTTTCACTCTTCCATGCTAGCCTTATTCTTTGGCTGAGGAATACTCCAAAGCCTATGACATTTCTCGAAGATACCAAGAAATATAAAGATTCATGTTTCACGCTTAGAAACAGAACTTTGTCCTCGTACTTATAAGGGATATTATTTCAAGGAATCAGATTCTTGACTTGGATCAATTTTTCCTATTATTGACAACGAGATTGAGTCAACATCTATATGCGCGGCCCTAGATCAGCAAAGCAGTCCAAATCCAAACATTATTGACATCATTTTATGACCAAACATGACACATCCGCCAGACCGCGCAGCTATTATCCGAATATCAGAATATGGCAATATGAAGATGATCACTGCAATCAAGGCAGTCTTTCGCTAAACTCTCACAAGTTCGTAGATCTCACGTTAACTTCGTACAGCTGACGTGAATACTATTTCAATCTTTGTCCTGCGCCACCTTCGACACATCTAGAAAGAAGTACGGCTACATGCAGAATAACGGCCTAGAATAACAACGCCCCATATCTATCCTGCACCTTCCCGACTCTCGATTTCATCGTGGAACGGCAAGCCGCAGTGCGCTGTCTCACGCAAGTAATGAACTTATAGCACACGTGCATGATTTATGAGAGAGTGGATGTCGGAGGAATGCACTAGTAGGGTCCTGTGAGTCGCCCTGCGAGTGATATGAAGGAGGAAACAGGAAACAACTCCCCTGGAGTGAAGCTTGAGACCCACACTCGACTATCTCGCCTACTCGCTCGATCTCAGTATTAAAACGCGGCCACCATCTCATGGGAAGAATCTGCAGGAAGCAGGGTACTCCTCGCACAAGACGAATCTTAGACGGCACGTTTCCCACAGAAGGTTTAGAATCTTCAGATGAACCTCCCATCTCTTCAAGGGTAACGCAGTACGGCAAAAAAGAACTTTAGTGTTAAGTCCCGGTTTACAAAATGTATGCATATGGTCAAATGATCTGCCCAAGTTCGCTCAGATTCGGGGTGATTTTCACAGACAAGTTGATGGAGAGATAAGACTGAAATTGAACGTAAGAAACGTAGCAGGCAGGAATCTGTCTACAACTCTGGTTCCAGGCCCCCAACTATGCCACCATCCTCAAAAGCAGCTATGTTCCTGTAGATATCGGCTGTATCTTGAGTTCAAGCTTCGCATCTTAGAATTTTTTTTTACACAAACCTTGAATGACGAAACCACGGATTAAAAAGGATCATATGTCTCCACTAGGCCTCTTTTTCACCTTGAAATAAGCCTCATGAGGAATTTGATAAGCGAAAAGTTCCCCTGCTGGACAACTCACAATTCAAAACGGGGAAAACAATTGTTCTCGGGCTCCGGAGAGGTCATGGTGATTATACAACCACACACCTATAATCGACAGATAAGAGATGCGGATGTCTTGCCTATCAATTCTGGAGAACGAAGCGTCCGAGCAAGCCGCATGTGCTCGCTCATGCTCCTATGATCTTCAGTCGTTCATTTCTTACACGCGATCAGTAAGACCATAACACGGATATGCCGTGTTCGGTACGTGCAGCATCATCACCGAGACATGCATGCAGCGCCGAGATGAGCAGCACCGAAACGTGCAGACACGAGTAAATCTGCGCAGCAATTCGACTGCGTGCACAAGGCTGAGGAATTTTCGAGCCTGGGGTACCGAAGATGGGATGAAATGAAAGATGATCACGCCTGTGATCATATTTTTACGGACGGTTTACTTGCGGAGACTGCATCATCGGGTCTGATTGTAAGTCGGCGCATAGATTCTAGCTTAGATATGGGTATATCTGTAAGGCAGATGCTAATGCAAGGTACCAAAACATCCGAGCTTTTTCTTACTAAGGAAGCGGCCAGTAAGTGAAGAGCGAAGAAGCGGATAACAGCTGTGTGTTCTGTTACTTGCATTCGATGCTTACCTTTCAGCAGCCACAGATGCGTTGGAACAGACCGAGGATCCTAATCCCCGCCGATGCTTGTGAAGAGCAGAAAAATATTTGTTGATAGACGCAGTAGGCGGTTAGCGAGCTGTCGTAAGCTTTACGACTCCCAAGTTATTCTTCACCTGGTAGATGTAGTTGTTCAAACCTAATATTATCGTTTGCCTCAACTTGCAAATATGTACAAGACATTCATTAGCATTCTCTTTCTACTGTCTTTCATAGTGGTAACCTATGCCAAGACAATCACTTACAACTGGAGTATCGGTTGGGTAACAGCCGCACCAGATGGCTTCACCAGACAAGTCATCGGAATAAACGGGAAGTTTCCTCTTCCTACAGTTGAAGGAAATGTGGGCGACAAAATCATCATCAGCGTTTATAACAACCTCGGGGACGAGTCGACCTCGATTCACTTCCATGGTTTAGACCAGCTGGGGAGCCAATTCGCAGATGGGCCTTCGGGTGTGACGCAGTGCCCGATTCCGCCAGGGGGATCCCTTGTGTATGATTTTGTGGTATCATTTCTCCAGCGTTGTAGCGGACCAGGCTAATGGTGAGAATAGCTCGTTAGGCCGGGGAATTATTGGTATCATTCGCATAACAAAGGGCAATATCCAGATGGCTTGAGAGGTGAGCAGGATAACCGCCAACATGTGGCTCAAAGCTCATAAATACAGGTCCATTGATTGTGCATGATACAAACGACCCATATGCAGGGCAATACGACGAAGAAATTGTTCTCACAATGTCGGACTGGTATCATGAGAAAGTTCCAGGACTGATATCCACCATGCTTTCCAAGTCGAACCCCCGCGCTCAGCCTCCATTTCCAAATGCTCTTCTATTAAACGAGACAACAAGTGCAACTTTCAACTTCGTAACTGGGAAAACATACAAAATCAAGATGATCAACATGGCAGCATTTGCTTCGGTCTTCATTCAATTCGATAACCACCCTATGAACATCATCGAGATCGATGGCAGCTACACAGTGAAGAAAGAGGCCTATCAACTTCGATTAAGTCCCGCTCAAAGATACACAGTACTTTTGAAGGCTCAAAGTTCAACGAGGAGAAACTATGCTTTTCTAGCTTCGCTTGACCAAAATAGAGATTTCTCCAATGAAAATGTTGCAGCTGTGTGGCCTTTGAACATAACAGGGAATATTGTATATGATTATACCAAGGCACTTGCCCCAGCCATGGTCGTCCCGAAGTGGAAACCGTTTGACGATGCTACTTTGGAAGCCTTAGACGGTCAGGCACTTCTAGGACCCAGGGAGAAAGCTGACAAGGAGATCACTTTGAACTTCAACTTCGGGCTGGACGCAAGTGGCATTCCGAGGTACGTTCAAGCACCAGAAAGAAACGGCAGATCTCAAACTAATGCTTCCCAAGATCGTATTTCAATAACATCACATACATTCCCCAGAAGGTCCCAACCCTGTTCTCGGCAATTAGTACCGGGATATCCAATATCAATCCATCGATCTACGGAGCAGTAAATCCGTTCGTTATAAAAAGAGGGGACATCGTGCAGATTACCGTCAATAACCTCGATGGAGCTATCCACCCTTTTCATCTCCACGGACATCAGTTCCAAGTGGTTGAAAGACCGAGCAGTGGTAAGGGCAAGTACACAGGAAAGGGGAGAAATTTCCCTGTCATACCGCCAAAGCGGGACACGTATGCCGTCCAAGCAAACAGCTACGCGGTGATTCGCTTCCAGGCAGACAACCCTGGAGTTTGTACGTGGTTCGACCCGTATCCCTTGCTTCCCGATCGAGTTTCTCGGGAGTACTTTATTCACTGCAGGAGTACTCCTGAGACAGGCAACTACAAATAAATGCTAATACTCCGATCATCGTAGGGCTCTTTCACTGTCACATAGAATGGCACGTTATCATGGGACTGACAGCAACAATCATCGAAGCACCGGAGTTGCTTCGCGATCTTTCATTACCGCCTGACCATAAAGCCAATTGTGACGCGCAGGGTGTCCCGACTAAGGGAAATGCAGCGGGTAATACAAGGAACTTCACTGATATGGCAGGGGCATATACTTTACCGGAATTCCCAGATAAAGGGTGGGATGATATTCTCCACGTCGCTGGAGTGCCATGTACTGACTGATAAATAGGGCTGCATATCCCAAGCGAATGGTGAAAGCCTCGAAGGCTTTTGGGCGGATTCTGCCTCTGCCAAAGAGAATGTATGCGGATCCGGGGCAATAAGGTAACGACATAATGTGTGCAGTTCGTTACTTGCTGGCAGTAATTTTGGTCCATGAGGAAACTCGTTGTATCTCAATTCTGTACACGAAACTCTTCGATCTGTGCATTTTCGCATATCATTCCTTGGATGTTACTTGACGGCTGTGGTACAGGACGCATGTTCTCCTGCTTTGAAGGATTGTGGCGAATAATGTAATTTGGCGCTCTGTATGCTGCGGAGAATATCTCGTTGCGATGCTTTGATTTCTTTTGCCTGGATTCAATGCTTGCTGTTGTGGTGAATTTCCTACGTTGTTGTTGCCAAGCGATGATCGAGCTCGGATCGGAAGGGATCTCGGCTCGGGTCGGCCGGGAGCGGGAGCTTGCCTTAGAAGGGTTAGCCGTGGGTATTTAGTGTTAATAATAATGGATAACAATACAACTTAACGCGATTCGCGCTTAATGACTCTCCCTCAACCCTACAATTACTTAAGAGTGTATCTTCACTTACAAATCATTGTAAAGAGACCGATTTCCCTCCAGAAACCAAGTCTGTGGCCTCTGATATTGTGGCTGATTCTCTGCGGCGGAGGCCCTCACCCGCCAACTACATCAATGCTTGTCTGCGAGAGGAACGACGTCGTCCTGGTGTCCGAATATCAGACATCGGCATCAAGGCATGGCAGCAACTAGAAGATCCGTATGTCCGATCACCACCTCTACCAATCGTGATCCCAAAGCAGTATGGAACGTAGGTACGATGGATCCGACGACAGAGGTCGTGATAAGGAAGAGGAGCGGGATGGCAGAACAGGATCCCCTGCGAGGCGGACTTCAGACGAATACGATTTCAAATAGTAACAGAACATCGGATGGTCAGGAGAGTCTTCATATATCCTATTGATTAAAGGTCTGCGCCCTAGCGCTTGGCCTTGGTTGTTTTTCCATTCTCGTTGACCGTCTGTACATCACTTTGTTTCATCTATTCAAAATTTCACCCTGCCGATCTACACGAGTATGGTTTATCTGTGCATCGTTGCCATGCACCCGTAAAGTAGAGCAGGCAAGAAACGTGCGCAGTAGGACGTGCCTTGCATGATTCCAGCTATCTTTGGCTTTTACATTATGCATATTGGGATTGCTTCAAGGAAGTCGCGGAAGGTCAATCTCGCTTGCACAAGTCATGACAGACGACATTTGGCAAAATGCTCCCGCAATTTGATTTGTCTCTTTACGGCGCGTCCATTGTCAATACATTACTCAAAATCTTGTTACCTCGAATAATGTTTTGGGAAATATGTCGCATGGTTCGGAAGGCCTACCGTGGGGATGTCCGTCGGATAAAGCTAAGAGGCGGCTCCGCCTTTTACGAGCACCACACTACACCGCAGCAAGATGATCATGTTCCATACTAATGTATGCCACTCTAGCGGGATTGGCGATCATATCAACACGGCCTGGAACACTCATTGCATATACTGGTAGCGGGTCCTGTAGGACTTTTGATTATGGACCAGGTCTCTTTTTCGGGACCGGCCAATCTGCCAATGGATCTGCAGCAATGCATCTTCATGCCCAGCGTCGAATCTGAGGATCACTTCTGTCAGCTTGTTACGGAAAAATAGTGTCCAATGAAGCTCCCTGTTTATCAATATTCAAGCGCAGCCCATATGCGTCCCCATACTACCAAACCCCTTGTTATCAAGCCGTTATTGAGACGATAGCACAGCTCGGTTAAGTCATGTTGCAAAAATGTATTATCGAGGAAGCAAAATCGTGTGAGTGCTGCGTCTTCCTGTCATTGGGCTCGGTGACCGAAGGCCTTTAAGCCTATGGAAAAGCCTCGGTCAACTTTGGGAGGTTGACTGCCTCAATATGAGAGTCGTCATATCGCTACTGACAAGGATCATACGAGAACAACCCGCCCTCGGAACAGAAAAATACGCCGGTTAGCATGCCCTTACTCAATGTGGCCTCGAGCTGAACTTCTCTGATCTGATATAGGATCCAGAACTTCCTCGTAGATGGTCTTCTCTTTTTTCTGTATCAGCGATTTTCCTGACGATCTTCAATATGTCAGACAAAATGGCATTCCTTCTCTTTGGGGACCAGTCACTGGGAGTCCATTCGTTCTTAGCCGACTTCTATCGCGATGGAAACCCCAGTATATTGACACTTTCGTTCTTAGACCAAGTCGGGGCCGCTCTTCGCTTTGAGGTAGACCACATGTCATCGATCGAACGACAAATGGTCCCTCACTTCTCAAGCATCAAAGACCTGAGCGAAAAGTACCATGTCAGAAAAATCAAAAACTCGGCGGTGGATAGTGCTCTACTGTGTATCACGCAATTAGCACATTATATTGAGTAAGTTCATCAAGCCTCCGAAGTCTTCGCGTCCTAACGAATTTCAGTCGTGCCGAGAAAATTCATGAAGATGCCACAAGACCAGAAGAAACATGTCTCGTGGGGTTATGCACTGGATTATTCGCAGCCGCCGCAATCGCATCTTCTCCATCTTTATCAACCCTAGTTCCCATCGCCGTGCAGCTGGCCCTGATGGCATTCCGCGCTGGAGCCCATGTTGCAGCATTAGCCGAACGTCTGCACAAGGACTCCGATTCTTCAGAGACCTGGACTTATGTCCTGCCGGCAATCACCGAAATGGAAACAATATCAATTATCGATCTCTTCCATGATCAAGTCGTGAGTAGAACGTATCCAAACCCCGATGTCGTCTAACGTTTGCAGGGTGTCCCCTCAGCCAATCATGTATATATCAGCACAATTACTAGCAATTCGATTGCGATCAGTGGGCCACCCACCAGCCTGGAATCTCTCTTCAGGTTTCACAGTTTCGATGAGAAGCCAGTTCCGATCCCTGTTCACGGTCCTTATCATGCACCTCATCTTCATTCAGCTGTCGATGCAGACAAGATCCTTCGGCTTAGAGATCCACAAGTACAGAAAGTCCTTGGAGATGCAAAACCGAGAAATCCTATCATGTCCTCTAGAACAGGGGCATGGTACTCGGAAGAAACTTCGATTTCCCTACTTCAAGCTGTGCTTCGAGACATCCTCACCGAGCCTCTTCAATTTCAAAAAGTCGTTCATGGCTGTGTAATGAAGGCGCAAGCTTACCAAGGCCCCAAGTGTCTAGTAATTCCTTTTGGCCCTACAGAGGCTGGTACCAGTCTGGCAACAACCCTCAAAGCACAAACTGATCTCGATATTATTCTCAGACGAGCCCCAGCATCTGTAAGACTGCCGAGTCCCACCTCCAGTAATTTCGCCAATGGATCGAACGGAAGATGTAAACTCGCTATTGTTGGTATGGCAGGAAGATTTCCCGATGCCGCCAGCCATGAGAAGCTCTGGGAACTCCTTGAAAAGGGCCTTGATGTCCACAGAGAGGTCCCCAAAGATCGTTTCGACGCAAGAACACACACAGACCCTACGGGCAAAACGAGAAATACAAGTCATACGCCTTACGGATGCTGGATTGAAAACCCAGGTCTCTTCGATCCTAGATTCTTCAATATGTCGCCGCGTGAAGCGTTCCAAACCGATCCCATGCAGAGACTTTCGCTCGTGACAGCATTCGAAGCGTTGGAGATGGCTGGCTACGTCCCAAACCGCACTCGATCTACGCAACTGGATCGTATTGGTACCTTCTATGGACAGACTAGCGACGACTGGAGAGAGATCAATGCTGCTCAAGACGTTGATACATACTTCATCACTGGAGGTGTACGAGCGTTCGGCCCGGGTAGAATCAACTACCACTTTGGATTTTCGGGACCTTCTTTCAGCATCGACACTGCCTGTTCGTCGAGTGCCGCGGCCATACAACTTGCTTGCACTTCGTTATGGGCAAACGATTGCGATACAGCGATTGTTGGTGGTGTCTCATGTATGACCAACTCCGATATTTTCGCGGGTCTGAGTCGAGGACAATTTCTTTCGAAAACTGGACCATGCGCAACTTTCGATAATGATGCCGACGGGTACTGCAGAGCCGATGCAGTTGGTACTGTCATAGTTAAGAAGTTAGAAGATGCTCTAGCTGATAAGGATAATGTCCTTGCGGTAATCCTTGGTACGGCTACAAACCACTCGGCCGATGCGATCTCCATCACGCATCCTCATGGTGGTACTCAAGAGATCCTCTACCGAAGCATTCTTGCAACAGCTGGTGTCGATCCTCTTGACATTGACTATGTTGAGATGCATGGTACCGGAACGCAGGCAGGAGACGGAACCGAGATGCGATCAGTCACCAATGTTTTCGCTCCAACTGATCGCAAGCGAACAGCTGAACAGCCATTGTACCTCGGAGCCGTGAAAGCGAACGTGGGACATGGTGAAGCAGCTTCTGGTGTTACGGCACTAATAAAAGTGCTGCTTATGCTGCAAAAGAACGCCATCCCTCCTCATGTTGGCATCAAGAACACTATCAACAAAGGGTTCCCATCAGATCTTGCTGAGCGCAATGTTCATATCGCTTTCCACAAGACGCCTCTCCGGAAGAGGACGAATGCGCCACGTCGCATTTTCGTCAACAACTTCAGTGCTGCTGGCGGCAATACAGGACTGCTTCTTGAGGAAGCTCCAGCCTTGAAGCGAGCTGTTATGGACCCCCGATCTACACATGTGATCACTGTCACTGCAAAGTCCAAGTCTGCAATGCTAAGGAATGCCGAACGTTTGATAGGTTACCTCGCTCAGAATTCTACCACTTCACTTGCCGATCTGGCTTATACAACTACTGCTCGCCGGATCCAGCACAACTGGAGGATGTCCATCACTACTGCGGACATTGGCGAAGTTCAAGCTCTACTCGGCTCAAAGCTTCACGAAAACTTTGTTCCTGTATTGACAGCGCCTCCGAAGGTTGCCTTCCTTTTCACAGGCCAAGGATCTCACTATCCTGCCATGGGCATGGAACTATACAACACCAGCACACTTTTTAAAGACACCATTGACGAGTTTGACAAGATTGCCATCATACACGGATTCCCCTCATTTATTCCATTGGTAGATGGTAGTGCAGTTGATATCCAGACTTTGTCGCCCGTTGTTGTGCAGATTGGAATTGTTTGTCTCGAAATGGCAATGGCTAGACTCTGGGACTCCTGGGGTATTAAGCCCTCCGTTGTTCTCGGCCACAGCCTCGGAGAGTATGCCGCGCTCAATATCTCCGGTATCCTATCAGCGAGCGATACTATCTTCCTGGTCGGCACTAGAGCTCAATTACTTGTTCAAAAGTGTACACCTGGCACCCATGGTATGGTCGCTGTCCAAGGCTCTCTTGCTTCCGTGAAAGAGGCGCTCAATAAGCGAGACATCAACATCGCTTGCATGAATAGCAGCCGCGAAACAGTTTTGAGTGGAGAAGCTGCTGAGATGGCCGAGGTTGCGGACTCACTGACGAATTCCGGTTTCAAGTGCACTCAGCTCAAGGTTCCATTCGCCTTCCATTCAGCTCAAATTGATCCGATCCTTGATGACTTCCAAAGAGCCGCGGAATCGGTCAAATTTGGCAAAGAGACGATTCCACTCATCTCATCCGTCCTTGGCAGAATGCTCAATGAGCCTGAAGCAATTGATGCGGTATACCTGCGCAATCATGCACGCAACCCAGTCAACTTTGTTGGCGGCCTTCAATCTGCTCAGATTGCTGGAGCCACTGATGACAAGACCGTTTGGATGGAAGTTGGACCTCATCCTGTCTGCTTAAATATGGTTAAGGCAACGCTCGATATCCCAACCATTATCGCACCTTCGCTTCGAAGGTCGGAGTGCGCATACAAAACAATCAGCAACAGTCTATGCACGATGCATACTGCCGGTCTGAACGTGGATTGGAACGAGTATCACCGAGACTTCAACGATTCGGTCCACTTACTCGACATCCCTACTTACTCGTTTGATGACAAGAATTATTGGATTCAATACGAAGGAGACTGGTGTTTGACTAAGGGCAATGGTGCGAAGCTTGCACCACTCCTCGAGGACATCAAGCCTAGGTTCTCCACCACTTCGGTCCAAAATATCATCAGCGAATTCATCAAGGACGATATAGCCGTCGTGAGTGCTGAATCGAACTTGGCTGAGCCAGCCCTCAGAGGCGTTGTTACGGGCCATCAAGTCAACGGCACGATGCTATGCCCTTCTTCACTTTACGCAGACATGGCCATCACGCTTTGCGAGTATGCATATAAGCTTTTTCGACCAGATGCTATCGACCTCGGTGTCAATGTCAGCAATATGAAGGTTGTAAAGCCACTCATTGCACGACCTGACGGCGCTAGTCAGATCCTGAGAATGATCGCAACTGTGGATTTTGTCGCTGGAAAAGCAGATCTCATATTCTCCACTGGACTGGACAAGGACAAGGTTGAGCATGGCACTTGCGAAGTCATCTTCGGCAACACGAAAGACTACCTCGCTGAGTGGCAACGCACATCTTACTTGATCCAGTCTCGTGTCGACTGGCTTAAGGAGGCTGAGCAAGACGGCCGAGCTCACAAGATTGGTCGCGGACTGGCTTACAAGCTTTTCGCTGCCCTTGTGGACTACAACCCGAGGTATCGTGGTATGGAAGAAGTCATTCTGCACAGCGAGAATTTCGAGGCCACCTCCAAGGTCAAATTCCAGACAACAGAGAAAGATGGCAACTTCATCTTCAGCCCCTACTGGATCGATTCACTTGCTCACATCTCAGGCTTCATTGTCAACGGCTCCGATGCTGTCGACTCTCGTGAAAACGTCTACATTTCTCATGGATGGGAGTCTTTGAGAATTGCCGAGCCACTTTCTCAGAAGAAGACCTACCGAGCTTATGTTAGGATGCAGCCAGAAGAAGGCAAGGTCCTAGCTGGTGATGTGTATATTTTTGATGGAGATAGGATCGTAGCAATGGTCGGCTGCTTGAAGTTCCAATGCATTCCTCGAAAGGTCCTGAACATGTTCCTGCCCCCCGCTGGAGGAGTCAAGACCATCGTAGCGAAGCCCATACAAGCAGCCAGCAAGACTGCACCAGCAAAGCAGGTAAAGACGGCGCAAGTTACGCTAGCCAACATTGCTACCGTCAACAAGAAATTGATTTCTGTTTGCGCTAGGGCTTTGGACATCCTCGCTGCTGAGGTTGGCGTCGGTATCGACGAGCTTGTGGATAACATTGGCTTCACAGATTTGGGTGTCGATTCATTGATGTCACTCACGGTCAGTGGAAGGATGAGAGAGGAGCTTGAAGTTGATGTTCATTCGCATGACTTCAATGATCATCCGACAATCGGATCGTTCAAGGCATTCCTAAGCAAATTTGAGACTGCTCTTATTCCCAGCTCCGACTCAAGCGACACTTCCATCGAGGACAAATCAACACCAGATTTGGTCGACGACTCGAATGTCACGACGCCTTTGGACGATACCCCAGTCGAAGAAAACAAAGATGAGAGTCTTGGCAATATAATCCGAACTACAATTGCTGAGGAGATGGGGGTCGATATCGAGGAGATTGCTGATACAGTCGATCTATCTACTCTGGGTATGGATTCACTAATGAGTCTATCAATTCTCGGCCGTCTCCGAGAGAAGACCGACATGTCTCTACCTGCCGATCTACTCACAGTCAATCAATCAATCCGCGACATCAAGCGAAGCTTAAACATTGGTGAACCAGCAAAACGTATCGTATCCGTGTCTGTCTCGAAACGTATTGAGTCCAGCGCTAGATCGATTATTCCACCTCAACGTTTCGCTACTTCAGTCCTGCTCCAAGGAAATTCAAGGAGAGCAACTAAGACCTTGTGGATGATTCCGGATGGAGGTGGATCTGCAACTTCGTACGTCGACATCCCGGATCTTTCGCCCGACATTGCTGTCTTCGGCCTGAACTCTCCTTACATGAAGGTTCCGGAAGAGTACAAATGCGGTGTTATTGCTATGGCAGAAGCTTTCATCACAGAAATGAAGAGACGTCAACCCACCGGACCTTACATCCTTGCCGGATGGAGCGCCGGCGGTGTGATTGCTTTCGAAGCTGTGAATCAGCTTACTAAAGCTGGTGACTTTGTTGAGAAGCTCATCCTCATCGACTCACCATGTCCGGACATAATCGAGCCCCTGCCATCATCCTTGCATCGATGGTTCGCATCTATCGGTCTCTTAGGAGACGGAGACGACTCAAAGCTCCCTTCGTGGCTTTTACCTCATTTTGCAGCGTCGGTCAATGCACTTTCGAATTACACGCCTGAGATTATCAATCCCGAGAAGAGCCCACACGTTACCGCTATCTGGTGTGAAGATGGAGTCTGCAAGCTGCCATCAGATCCTCGACCAGATCCCTTCCCTTACGGTCACGCCCAATTCCTGCTTGACAATCGTACAGACTTTGGTCCCAATATCTGGGATAAGTATCTTAATCCTGCGAAATTTGCTTGCAAGCACGTACCCGGAAACCATTTCTCGATGATGAAAAAGCCATATGTGAGTACAACCTGAACCTACCCTCTCTTGTCGTACCGTGCTAATGATGAACCAGGTTAGCGAGGTAGGAAACATAATTCGAGACGCGATGAATGCGATAGTGTAATGGACTGGCTATTGTTAGTGCAACGGATGTAGGCTTTTGACAATGGGTAGTGGGTTCTTCTTTGGGTTTTCATAAGTGGTTTGGTGTTTGTTGATGTTCGAGTGTAAGACAAGGGTGTCGGCCAGAATGTTTATTGATGATTTTCCCATACGTCTTGAGCTGCAATGTAATCACAAATGCAACGTTGATTATACTCCAGACCCAGTATTTGATTCATGCAGCTTTGAGCTTCCATGCCATGACTCCCTGTTCGGGATCACATATACGAGGTGAGTCGATATCAAACCGGATTGAAAGACCAATACCAGGAGTACATTTCTGTTTCCCATGGTTGAATCCCATGTGCTCGCGGGTGCGGGATGATTTGTCCGACCCGATCTCGCATTTGAGATAAATGATTTGCTTTTTCGCTTGGAAACTTGGCGATTCTGCCGTTTGTGAGACGATACTTTGATCTTGGAATTAATACACGGTATTCTGAGGTACCGCAAATGTGGATAGACCATGTGATTGCGTGGATTGTTACTCGGTGCCCGGTGTAATGTAGTGCTTCACGCCTTCCCACGCCTCGTGAAGTCACTCCACTCTATTCACTGCGCAGCCACCCGTCTCCAGTGCGGTTGTAACACAATCTAGGTGGGTTCAAGTTCTCTTATTCCCACATAAGTAGAATATACTTGGCAGTTACTTGCAGTGCTGCATCGATTGCTGCGAGACTTCGAACGCCTCGTTTAGTGATAAGGATCGTACCGATGAGTGGTCCTCACAGCTGGCTGAGATGCATATTTATACCTTGCTAAGTCTTATCTATCAGATGTGCAAGTGACTCGAGACCACTAGCCCCCCACCACTACCTTGAAAACAAATGAAAATATGGCCAATGCCTTAATGTTCTTGATCAATACACTTTCTCGTCTCACCATGCAGGAGCCCTCTTTCCAATTCCAGTACCATATACCTGGATACGCGAGAGAAGTGAAGTAGCTGAAGACTGGAACTTTCTTGCACCACATGACTGGTGCATCACATCTTCGTTGCGAGTACGAGCAAAACAAATCATGTCAGATCCTATCTACTCACGGAGAACAGTAGAGTTGAGGCTATCAAAGACGTGACATCAAGACCTCGTTTTGGTAAGTGACAATCAGCCTCACTAGCGACTAGCACCTCAGGGTTTCGGTGCTCAATATTGAAATTACCACTGACTTCATCAAGTAGTGGGGATTGCCGAACATTCTCACTAAGATGAGGAGCAATATGGCAGTCTAGACATACTGCGGACGAAAAGATAACCCCAACCCCACATTACATGCATTACATCCAGTCATTCAACGATGGAAGCTGACAGCTGCGTGTGCTGACAACCTCGCATATTGCTGCCACGAAACAGTCTATGAATCGTCAGGTTACTTGACAATTTCCCTTGGCCTCTCGGACGTCCGACTTCCACATTTCGTAGAAATGGACAGCTGTGAAGTACTCCTAGTTCCGAGCTGCGTTATTGTGGTGGTTGGAAAGACGAGCAAGCAATTGATAGCATATCATCTTATCGTCGATATCATAATCATGCCATGTAATGTTAGCTCATTATGCTGTACGCTCCAGCATTTGCAAGCTGTACCTATTTGAGATAGCTCAACCCTACCGTCTCTGGGCACCATGTAGATGCATAATCATGGATGTAAGGGTCCACACTTGAAGAGAAGTAACCTTTACCCAACTGTTTCTTTCCACAAAGCCTCCCTCCCTCAGCTAAGCGAACATGCTTGTAGTTATGCAAATACATTCTACTGCGGGAAGACTGTGTCTAGAATGATCATCAAGACGGCTTTTTATGTTCCCTTCGGAAATGTCAAAGCTGGTGATATTCCTTCATGATCCTTTCCTCCTGCACCCCTTTCACCATCTTGTTTCTCATCTGTACCCTTAGCCCTAGTGGTCCCTGATATTTCAAGGAAATAATCGATTCTCCTTCAATATATAACACTCTTTTGCTTATATAGCATTTCTCATCGAGTATTTGAGCAACAGATTTAATCTCCGCCCCGAAATCTCATCTTCATTCGGTTCTCTTCACAACATCACTTGCATCTCGTTCGGCTGGTGCACAGTTTCCGGTCAACCTTCCACAATTTCAAACCATAAAACTCAATTTTCTCAACAGACCTCGGGATGTACAGCCCTTTCAAAAATGAACACTCGAAACCTCGATACTCAAAACTGCGAGCTTCTTGCGACACATGTTTCCTAGCGAAAGTCAAATGCAGCAAGGCACGCCCAATGTGCTCAAGATGTCTAGCATGTGGTGCTGATTGCAAGTACTCTCCTTCGTCTCGAGCAGGCAAACCTAAGTCCGATGGGAGTCACAGGCGTCAGTCAAAGGAACTATCCAGACAAGAGGAATATTTAGCTAGGTACACAACACCTTCGATGAGCAGCGATGTTGAGAGCTCAACACCGTACGGAATGGAGACAGATTGGTCGACAATCCTAGGATCTCCAGATCCATCGAGGCAGCATAGACTTTCGACGCCGTCTACAACTATTCCAGGTTTTGGGGATGGGCGTGGTTCGGAGCCGGACCCAGGAGCAAACCAAGATTTATTCGATACAGTTTTTTCCTGGTCGAATTCGCCTGAAACAGACGTCACATCTCCCTATAACAACAATAGCCCATATCAACATCACCACAACCATCGGCGAGCCGAGTCCCTGGCTGATCCGACACTGCAACCATCAATCGTTTCTTGGTACGATCACGCAGATTATACCCCATCTCCGCCTGGTCCAGCTTCAGAGCATAATTTTTACTCATCTACTTCCGCACCCAGACCCGCCACTTGTAACTGCTTCAATACATGCCTGTCAGCTCTTCAAGCTCTCCACGAATCCGATACAATCACTGCCACATCTCCATTCGATGTCATCTTGACCGTCAACCAGCGAGCAGTCGAGACATGCTCAACGATGATGAATTGTTCGATCTGCACTTCCAATTCAGGCTCGAGCCTCCGCACCATGCTCCTGGGAACTATACTTGGACGTATCGTATCCATCTACCAGGACGCATCTAAGAACTACTTTGCGCTCACATCGAGCCAAGGAGGCGGTCAGAGCCAGCAGCTACCTCTCACCTTTGGTACTTATCGGGTCGCGAATGAGGACGTCCGGTGGCTTCAAATGGAGATCATTCTGCGGGACCTGAAAAAGTTAAAGGAGCTCTTCGCTAAGTTCCAAGAGACTACGATGATGAGTGATTCAGAGGAGGATGTGGGTATGCATGGCGCCGTGAGCAATTACCTTTGTCAGAGTTTGGATCTGACTTTTGAATCATTGAGGAAACAGCGCAGTTTTAATATTGCGTAGTTTGATTCGCTTGTCTGAAATTCTCATGTGGTTCTTGAGATGCCAACTCGTACTTTTGGTCCACGGCAGTCTACATACATGACTCTCATTTCACGCTTGGGAAAACCTGCACCACATCAAAGGGAGTTGTACAGGGAGGAGACACGTGTGTACAGGCTTCTTGGCGGCGGTGACAACAAAGCTCTTCTCAGTTCTGCCGCATCCGGCAATTTGGAGTGGCTTTCTAGAAATAATAAACATGATGAGCAGACACTAGTACTCTTATCTTGAAGATCTTTCCTCTTTGTTATTTTCACGCATGTGATATGCGTCTACACCAAATCATATTTGAGCAAGGCCAACTGTAGGGCCCAATGCCGGATGGGGAACCAATTAACCGCCTTGCGCTGCCTAGCTTTACCAAATACAGCACCCTCGTTCTGCGGATCAGGGTTTCAAGACGGGATGGGTCACTGAGAATTGAATTCGGCACTCCTATGAAGATCCGCCATCTCTTTTTTGAAGCCGTCCGTCATGAATAGCAGAACTTCTGAAAAGAGTCCACGATCTTATCGGGCAGTATTACCAAATTATAGTTGCCATTTGTAGAAGTAAACAATCCCGAGATGAGTCAAGCATTTTCAAATAAGCCAAATAAACATAAACCGGACCTGACGGCGCCCTATTATTTGAGTCAAGGCTTTGTCTCCCATTCAGCCAATCACTTGCATATCAGCCCAAATCCTGCAAGCTTCGAACAGCACGCATGTCAAAAGGTGCACGACCGCCGCTTCTGGGGATAATTGACGCAGCATCCGAACTTGAGGCCTTGCTGAGTACATCTTGTCATTGGCTATCACTGCTAGGGATAGTTGGACGCGAGATCGTTAGACTTCACATTGGGGAATCCATGTTTTTTGTAGTTTTGTGTGGAACCTTTATACCAGTGGCTCATTCTGCATCTCACAAGTTCATCAATCTTCAAGAGAAGTCTAAAAAGATCTCCCGCTAAAGTAGAGAGTGAAGATCATACTTACGGGGTCCAACATACCTGCCAGGGCTTACGAGCTCCACCGTCAGCTGCGACTTTAAACCTTGGGATAGCTGAAACGGTTAGATGAGAGGCGCTCGTTGTAGTCCTAGCCTTTGACGATGGCTATTATCAAGAGAAGTGAAACTTTCGACAACTTGGATAAACGGGACCAGGCTTCTAGACTATTGAGATGGTAGACCTTGCTGATTTTAGGTACATTTGTGTCACCACTCGATCTTATCTTCAAGCCTCAGCGACTTCCGTAAATAAATATGCTAAGACCACGGTTTCACACACAGTCGTTCACTTTGTCAGCCTCTTGCACATGTTCGTAAACTTGGCGAGCGTTTGAGTGGACCCAGCACATGTACGGCCGAACCAGCCGCCCTGTAGACAAATAGCCGAATCAAATCGGCCTCGACTCGGGTACGTCTGGAACACGAAGGGCAACATAAGCCAAGATTCCAAGCCGGGCCGAACCATTATATATGATGTTGAGCGATGTTTCATCCAGACAGGATAGCGACCTAGTGGCAGTGTTCTATCTGATCCTGCGCTCTGCTCGATTCGATTGGGATGAGTTTGTTTGTTGCGAAGTGTATTCCTACATAAGGAAGAGTTTCACACACCCTCGAAAGCCGCACGGAATAGTCGTGTGAGAGGACAAATTGATCTTGCTCATAGCATAGGGAATTCCAAAGACAAAGAGACCATGATGTTCTTTCATTTCGTGGCGCATATCCAGTTAATAGGTTGCCCGATAAACCGCTAGACACTGCTGCATTTGAAAGCATGACTGATACTACCAGTCTTTCAGCTCTTGGAATTTACCTGTCGCCTAAAAACGCCTTTGTGGACCCTTCAGGAGCCCCTGTTGCCACCATGTAGACACCGACTCCGCCCGATCTGTACCCTCTCCGAATTCAACACTTACACAGACAGTCACGTGCGTCTGCCTGCCCACAAAACAAAATCGTACATACCCCTTCACAACCAGTAACAACGGGCGATGTTCCATGTAGCCATCATAGATATACTGTAAGCAAGGATACTCACTCCATCCTGTGTCGACTTCCCCCGTACCGTCCGTACCGTAAGGTGAGAGCCACCTATACTTTCACTCCTCTAGAGAGCTTAAGCTTGATGAATTGGCGTGTATTTGTAAAAGTCTGGTCAGCTTTGAGTGCAGCTCGAGAGCTAGTCTCAAATCCTGTCGAGGAGAGGGAAGTGCTATCAGCAGAGAAAGGTACTCGGCTGCTTACCATTGATCTATTCGCTGCCAGGGCTGACGAACAAGGCGACGGCTTTCGCGAGATCAGATGTCAAACAACACCCTCCCAACAGTGTGTGGCTGACAAAGCTAGTCTCCATGATAACTTTTGGCACCGTGGATCTCTTGAAGTTACGTAGTACCAAGCGTTCTCATCCAAACTTGTATCTTTGATGCCACCTTGAGAATAGTGCTCACTGTGATGCCGTTTCTCGCCGCAGTCTGTAGAGGGGAATGAATCTGTTGGATCCTTCTACTCATACGTTGCTGCCTGGTACAACGTATGATAATGGATTCCATTCAAAGTCGGAGTAGCAGAAGAAATAAGGATAATCCTGCCACCACTTTCGCCACATTTGAGTCTTACATCGAGAATTCAGATATACAATCATCAGCTATGTCTCTATGGTGTTGGCTACTCACAGTTAAGCAACAAAGAATTCGCAGAGACGGTTGATGTTACAGGTGTAGTCACTTCGGCAGGCGTCACATCCTTCCCCTCAGCGAATTTATGAGTAGTCTGTAAGCTCCCTGTCGAGTGGTTAAGCAACAAAAAAATAATCCTTTCGAAATCAATCCAAAGCCCAAAGTGTGCCTCTTCACGCACTTTCTATTCCAAAATTTGAGCTGACAGAACGTCAAAATTGATACGTCCGAAGTGAGTGCATGCGTCGTCGAAAAGTTCGATGGTCTCTTCCTGCTTGCAGAAATTGGCTCGCAGAGCTAGAGCTTTACTGCCGCCCTTGTTGATTTCTGTCAACACATCGTCGGCTTTTGCAGTCTTTTGGGCATAGTTGACAACGATCGAGACTTCTGGAGCACCAAGTTCAAATTCATGCTCAGTTTTCTTCCTATTCCTCTTCTCGATTCCGTGATAAGAGCCAACTTCCTAGTAAGAAGTCTTCAATGAGTTGAGCGAGTTATCTTGGAATTGACTGGAGCTGGTGAGGAAGCTGTCTTCGATACTGTAGCGCTTGTGCTATTTTGGTATTGTATCTGTGATGCTGAGCGAGGAAGGAATTGCTGTGGTAATCCAGGTTATCTGTAAAGTTATGTATTATTCAAAGGACCGGATTTCGAAAGCTTATATTCTATCTATCATCCTTGCGGTGTGCCTTTCCATATAGTGCGTCCTAATCTATCCGCGACATCTGTAAACGTTATTTTATGTTTCACGGCATCCATAATAAAACCTGATCTACGGGCTTCTATATATTGAATTCGCCGCATATCCTTTATTGTTCTCAGTTCGGGGGCTTTTTGATTTTCCAGAACCCCAGGAATTAAGATCATATGCTGGATTTCTCCAATATTGAACTCTGTCAAAAGCCCAAGACTTCTGACAGCGGCGATCTAGGACTGGCCAGGATTTCAATCTGCGGAGCCCAATTAATTTGATAATGGAACTCATTATTCCTGTAGAATTTCATCTATTCCCCTTCTCTGGTTAAATGGATGAAAAGATGCAAAATATCCAAAGTGTCCTCTATTAAAATAGAATCGATTTCAAATGGAATACAACTGAAATTTCCTCTTCCTTTCAAATACTCAATGTGAGGAAAGTGTTGACCACACCACGTCAGAACCATCACCCCCATCTCGGCAGCCTCGTGCCAAGTAACAGACTGCCAGTGAGTAAATGCATAGACATGTCTGCTAATGTGATGTGTAGTAGGGATACTTATACTTTGGTAGGGCTGACCTCTACACCAAACTCTTGTCGATCAATAGCCAAAATGGCTGGTGGATGACATTATAGCTGAGTGAGGGTGGTGAACGCTGACTGGTTGAAGAGCGAGCCAGAGCGAGAGCGACTTCAGTGGTCTCTGAGTAGTGGAGAACACAGCATCATGCAAGGAAGAGGCTCGAGCGATCGGTATTGATACGATACAAAGCAAATCAACGAGACCATGCGTGACGTTATATACTGCGGACAAGGAAAATCACTACAAGTTTTGGGCCGTTCGAAGGGCCTCGACCAATGCATCTGTGCAGTAGAATGGACCTACGGTTAGCCTGCAAACATGAGTATTCGATGATGGAATGGGAAATATTTTTCTCTCAGGCTGTTCATTGAATGTGTTTTCACATGGCAGACCTTGTAAAGCTGGTAAGTTTTCATAGCCGTTCATTCTGGTCAACTGACATAAAATATACCTAACGCATCCGTCTGCGAACCGACCAAAGTATCTGGATAGCCCTTATATCATCGGGTTGTCTTCAATAGAATTGCATCTCAGATGGAAAAAAATGAGTGTTTACAGTGTTTTCGTAAGATCAAAGATGTTCTCTGGTAGTCTGATCTCATATGACGCTGGACATTCACATGGGATGTTAGCGGTAATAGTTAGTAACTTAAGACAAGTGTAAGCATAGGCATCGAGGCGAAGACGAGAAAACGAATCGTAAACAGTAGAATGTCTTGATCACCAAAATTACCATTGGGCACGCAAGTCAGTTTAACTGCCTGCTGTCAGCACCTATTTTTATCAGCGTCCGAATCAAGTCGACAGACCGGTCCACTAACTTTGCCATCGGAGGTCGAAGGTGTGTTTTCCCAGAAAATTTGATGTTCATTGTACGACTGACCGACTATGAAAATGCGATCCCGACAAGAAGTCATGATATAACAGACGATAACAAAACATCAGCAACGATGGTTCCCACGACAAAAATGAAACCAGGATCTATGCAGAAACCATTTTCGCTCGCCTAACAGACGGATACGAATGCGAGATGTTACCTTGTTTTCTATACTACTCAGTTCGCACATAATCTACTACTTGATAACGAGAAGAATTCTTACCAACGATATGTACACGTTCGGTTGCTGCGCTACATAGTGTATCGTACATGGTAGAGTGCGCAATACCAGAACATCTGCTTCGATGTAACAAGCCCAGGGGTACATTGCGTGGGATGTCTCCTTGAATTGGATTTTTAGCTTGGGACTTAGTTTTGTACTCCCTCCCGCAATTATCTTCCCGGCAAGACGAGCTTGGTAGCAAAAAGCTCTGCCTCAAGCCCAGATACTATATAGGCCGACTTGCGAAGTTAATAACCTGTTCCAGAATATGGCAAATATCATGGGATGAACTCATGGCCATGTCGGATTTGAAGGGATCCCACAACAACATCAAGGCAAATCTACATGATCATGCTGTAGATGGTCAATACCGACTGAGCCAATGGCAGCTGGCCCCAGAGTTACTATTCATCCGCGTGGCTCATGTGTCACGACATCCGGGAAGGTACTATGAGGATAGTCGGGTAGAGCACCGCATTTATCTCATTCCGTTATCACTATTCTGGTTGCACAAGCAACGTGTGCACCCAATATGATTGAGTACACTGGTACTCTGTAACTAGACTCGCTAAATCTACTGCCAGAAAAGGAGGCCCTCATAGCTTGCACAGAATAAGATGACAATGGAACGGCAGATCTGGCGTGTCGAGCGATATTCGGACGAGGCAGAGAAGTTATTTTATACACAATGGGTACGAAGAATCCATGTTCTCGCATTTCAAAGCGCACGATTTGAACGCACAACATAGATAGTGTTTCCGTAATCAGTCGATATTAGGATTCCGATTTTAGGGGCAAAACTCTATTTACTTTTGCCGGAGGCTCGGGATACAGGGGACCCCTCTGGGGCCAAGGGAAGATCAGAACACCAAAATAAATGTAAAAGGAAGATACACAGTACCCAGTCAAGTAATGGCTTCTTAAGTGACTGGACCTGGGGAATTTGTTTTTGAGATTCGAGAAGCCTGTGCCTGTCGTTTTTAGGCAGATCTCGGAGCGACGGCTGGCTGTCGTTAGGCTCGTTTGGGGATCGACTTGGTGACTGACAAGAGTGAGATTAGGGACAGGACCCTCAGGGGCTGCCGGCGCCACCTTGGTGGCATGCATTCCTGGCTGCAGGGCAGTCGACCACTGACTTGACCTCTTGGCCCCTATGCGACTCCAGCGACCACACTGAAGTGAAGCACTCTTGCTCGCTGCGGCCACTTATATGTCTCTGGTAACCTGTCGGCTGGCCCTTACCAACTAGATCACAGACATAAGTCAGTGATCATCAGGCATGGCTTGGGGCCCAAGCATAACTATCACTCAATCATCTTGTTCATTAGTCAGTAAATCAGTTAATCGTCAAAGATTGATACTCACTAGAACTCCTGGACTGATATTGGCCACTTCTACCATGGTATCACGACCCAACAAATTGCATGCCATGCTACCAGGACACCAGCAGACTCAAGCATCCTTCCATCCTTGCCCGGCCGTCCCAGATCGAACGGCACGTCCATCGTCACTATAGACTTCCTATGTGCTTATCAGTCAGCATCAAGCCAGATTTGGCCTTGTACAGGCGCAATCAGGCCTTCTATTTCTGACTGCTCTTTAGCTCTCGTACTTCTCGCGTCCAATACCAGCGCCATAATCAGAAGGCCCATCGCCGCACGCTGCAGCTCCGTGCTGTCACCTTGGTACATCGCCGAATTCTGCATGAGCATGTTAATCTTGATTCACATGTCCGTCAATAGCATGTGAAGTAACTAGACAGTGCGGGCGGATTGACTCTGGGACTGTCCGGTCTTTCGAACATTGCAAACAGATGCTACTCTGCCCGAGCTAATCCTGCTCGCCCTTCGCTTATCCCACTTAGTCTTTGTTGACCCCCAGAACTGTGGGGCACAACAGAGCGACAAGAGGAATTATGAGATGCGGCTGGAAAGGCTATGGAAGTTGATTGCAGAAGCCATTTCATATACATGTAGATATTCACCACGGCCGACAGTTGTCGGATACTTACAAAGCACACACGAGGATCTGCTTCCGGGTTGCATGACTGTTCTGCACATTTATTCGGTATTGATTGAAGCGGGCTGAAAATACCCACTCTTTCTTTCACTCACTCACAAACTCGATAATTATTGCTTTCGAAAACAGGGGAATACTCGACCAATCCGCTCAAATCCGAATTGGGTATCATTGATTCCCTAAGAGCGAGACGACGTTGCACCAAATCAATCGTGCATTGTCAGGATCTTGGTTCATCGGAAGTTAACCCGAACTTACATCTTCGAAAAAGCTGCAAGATCCGCTATCACATTCGTTGGCGACCTTCATCAGAGATCACTAGATGCCCAGATTCGCCAGATTTTATTCCCAGCTTGGCCAATTTCCCACAGTCGTTCCAGATAACAGTCTTTCGTGTTCATCGACCGTTAAATTGGTCTATCTTCAAAACATAAGATACTCGAAGGGCACATAGCTAATGGTTCGATATCATGATTTTCTGCACATACTGCGGTAAGAGTTTCACAAGAAAGGAACATCTTGAGAGGCACATACCGAGTCGTAAGTCTTTCCATCCGCTCTGACATCTGCTGGTTAAGGAAGAGAGTATCCAGCAACTTACATTGTCTGCCAGACACAAATGTCAAACCCCATCGCTGCACGTTGTGTCAGCTATCGTTCCCCAGAAGGTACGTACAAAAAGAGCGTATTAACGTTCCCTGGTCACTGACCTTGATACCACAGAGACCTTCTGCAAAGACATCACTTCACATATCACGAGGCTAAAGACCCCATGCAAGTTGTTCCTGGAACAGTACCGTCTATAGCTGGACGAACCCCAATTGCCTGCATCAACTGCGCAAACGCGAAAACAGGCTGCGATAAGGCTGTACCATGTTCTCGATGTGCTGAAAAGAATCTGCCATGCGAGGCTCGATTCGCGCGTCGTTCAGGGAAGGCTTCGATGAGATCGGCCAGTCTATCTGGGGCAGTTTCGGCACATCTCAATAGCAGATCTCCAACAGCAACAAATCGTTTAGCACCTAAAACAGCCACTCCAGCACAAACACCAATCGTAGCAACTGCTAGTCCTGTGGAGCCTTCGCAGATCCAAGAAAGTCCACATAAAGAACAAACACAAGTATATAATATGCAAGAACTCGCCTTTGGGAACACACCTTTCAACACTTTGCCGAGTGACCATGTTACTGGGATGGATACGTTCATGTGTCTCAACGACGAATACATGCTTAACGTGGAGACCAGTTACCAGGATCTCATGATGTGGAATCAATGTCCGTCTGAGCTGGAGATGTACCATCCTACTATGACAGGCAAGATTGATTGTCCATTCATGGAGATGGCAGGATCCTACTCCAGCTCTGATACTTTGCAATCCGGCTCCTTACACACGTCAATCTCAATACCGCATACCGGATCCACTAGCATTTCCTCGCAAGCAGACTTTGAAAGAACTTTCCACATCGTAGAAGCGACCGGGCTGATAAGTGAGGAGCCCATGGTGCCCGAGTTCGAGGTTGTCATTGCAGCTGAAGCTGCATGGCCCTTAGCTCGCTGCAACCGACTCATCTTCTCTGGATCCTGCCCACGAACCGCGATTGTACATCTCGAGAACCTAGAGCAACATTCCAGATACGAAAATACCTGGAGTTTGCTGGATAGCAGTATCGACTTGGCAGACGTCGATTACAAGAACCGAATTTCAGTTGTTCCATTCTCTCCATGTACTCGAGATCGCATTCTTGCCATTACCCAAAGTTTTCTTCACACTGCTTTAGAAACACATCGAGGAGGCATGAAGGTTTGGGACAAAGGAAGCCCGCATGGCAACTTCAACTTCCTCGTCCTCCCACCATCCAAGGTCTTGGAGTATTTTCTGCGGAGTTATGTGCGAAGTCTGGCTCCATACTACATTCTGATTTACGGCAATTCTCTGGATCCTAATGAATTGATGCTGAACAATCAAGCCTCCACTCTTCTTTTGCTGTTAATGATTGCGACGGGTGCAACCTCGGTCCAAACATCGGAAGCCAGATGCCTTACTGCGGGATTGACAGAGACTTGTCGTATTTCGCTTTTCAATATCATCGAGAAGGATGTAGAATTATCCGCAGATCCGGTTGTTTTACGGTGCGCTTTGCTATTTACCATACTCGGCGCTTGGAGTGGCGATGCGTGGCACATGAACATTGCCATGGGCCAAAGAGGAATGTATCTTTCGGTAAGCAACGAAACGGAAATCTGTGTTTTTTGTTAACTGACTGAATGATCCCAGATGTTAAAGCATGCCGGAATGCTTGAACTGTCAGTTCCCATGTCTATCTCGGCAGATCCATTAAATGTAGAACTTCAGTGGCGGACATGGCAGCATCAGGAAAGCAAAAACAGGCAGGTTTCCCATTCATATTGTGATATTCACTTTCGCCATAGAGGATTGGGTGAGCAGTGGTAACACTGTAGCGGTCATCTGTCTCGGCGAGCGGCCAATAATAGAATGCACCTGACGAACCCAATAAACTCGAGCTTCAGTCCACCACAAACAGAGCTATAGGCTAATTAGCCATAGATTGGTGTACAATTGGGTGATGGTTGACCAAGAGTTGAGCCTGTTTCACGATACAGCACCCATTCTCTCCATAACAGAGCTGCAGACCCCGATGCCAGGCATGGAGAGCCTATGGCTGGCCCAAGATTCCACGGAATGGCTGTTGGCCTTCCAGCAAACGAATAGCGCCACAGGCTGGATGAGTCCCAATCCGATTGAAGTTCAACCCCTCCCGCCCTCGCTGTGCGATTTATTCCAGGATCTGCTTCATGATAATATCAATCATCGCTACAATCAACTATCTCCTCTCCAGCTGAAGCTACTTCTCCATCCACTGCAGTCGCTACTCTGTCATTTGAGCCAAGTATTGAGCTGTTTCTCCGACTTTTTTGGTGCTCGCCGTGGGACCAGAACAGTCACCAAGGCAAGCACTATGCTCCGGATGGAAGAAGTTCAATCGCTCCTCCAAAAATGGTACGAGTTGTGCGCGGTCCACGCGAAAGCTGATCCAACTTGTCCTGTAACTCAAGCCAACCTCGTTCTCTACCATCTCATCAGTCTCAATGCAGTGACATCCTTCCCTGAGATCGAGCGTTTGGCACGGAAAGAAGCTTTTGATGGTTCAAGCCGAGAACTTGCTAATCGTTACAAAAAATGCATCCATCAGCCCGAAGAAGTATTGATCCATTGCGGTCAGGTCCTGCGTATTGTATCTTCCATGCCACGGGAAGGTAGGCCGCATTGGTGGTCAACGGCGATATATCGCGCGACTCTGATCCTGTGGGTTGAAAGTTTATCGAGGGTAGACCCAACCTCGCAGCGCAAGGAGAAAGGTCCTATGTTTGCTATCGATGCTGTTATGCCTGATGATAGGTCCGTCGTTTCGTATCTTTGGAATGGAGAAGGTGTTCCTGTTTTGACGAAAGGAGATCGTCTTGTTGAGCTTTTACCAGATGAGGTGTTGAATTA
Organism: Rhynchosporium agropyri; assembly: GCA_900074905.1. Classification (NCBI taxonomy): domain Eukaryota; kingdom Fungi; phylum Ascomycota; class Leotiomycetes; order Helotiales; family Ploettnerulaceae; genus Rhynchosporium; species Rhynchosporium agropyri. The sequence continues at coordinate 485,481 of FJUX01000030.1, read as the reverse complement.
TTGTATAATGTTGCTCGAGCAAGGTGTCGCACTCAGAATATGTGATGGTATCAAGAGAAAGATTCAGACTTTGTCGAGGAATTGGAGTTCGGTATTGATGTAAACGTAGTGTCTTCGCAGTAGCCAATGGACTCAATGTGGGATGGGGTCTTTGTTTTCTGCTTCTGGTATCTTCGTGCTGTATTTATAGGATCCGTTGTCTGGTTGGCGTGTTGACTATAATTTATTACCAGGGCATCTGATAGACGAATGAATCTAGATCAGAGTGGACTTGGGTGGAGAAAAGCATCGCCGGATAGAAATAATGATTGAATGTTTATCATCACCTTTGATTCCCAACTTCAGTCATGTCCTAGCCCTGCAGATCGAGATGCCCTCCACCATCGTCCCTCCTTAACAGTTCTCGAAGTATGTTGAGCTCTTGCTTCAGGTCTCCTGGCGAAGTTGACACGAATGTGGGACAAGTTGACTCTCTTGAATGTTTACTTGGCGTGCAGTATGCCGCTGCGTCTTTACGAAGGACATGACAAGTTTCTGATCGTGACTTTCGTCAAGATCCATTCCACAAATGCACCTTGCACCAGAAGTTGCAAGTTGTTATGTTGAGGCGAGTATCGATGGCGGTATGATCATCGTCGAGGTGTAGACAAGGACCCGTCTCCATGGGGTTGCCCCTGCATCTCAGGGCTCAACTGATATAATGATATCGATGTTACAGCTCAATATATGGATCAGAAAAGTCGTTTTGTTGTGCTAGATGTCGCTCGACGTGTGGTGGATTTTTCCATCTTCGTGACACGAGATGTAAGAAACCTGATTGAACTGGTGGGCTCGATGAATGACAAATCTCACGAAAGTTTTTGAAGCGCGATAGCGATTTTCGTGAGTTGAAGTTCTTTTATTGCCAATGATGAATGAAGAACGAAGAGTTACAGCTCGCATTGGGTGATTCTAGGGCGTTTCGCTGGGAAGGTTCCGAGAACAAGAACTTGAAATTAGTATATCGCTCAGCTAGGCTCTTCGAGGAAACAATTCATACTTATCGGAGAAAACTGGCGTACTGCTACTTTGTAACTGAAACGCAATGGAACTATCGTGTGGTCTCGTTTATCATAGGGCTTTACTGTGCAAGGGGCGCGTCATTTTTGTGTGTTTCACCATCGAGAGGAACCTATCACTCGATGTTAACGTATGCAAAGCCGCGTACGCTTCTTCAAAGGCCTATCCGAGTGCTCAAGGTCTCAGAAAAAGAAATGCTGTGCCAGTAGGCGAGGTGGGAAAGGTTACCATGGCCCGAGGAAACTTTGTCAGCACAAGTGGCTTGATCATCCAATTGTGTGCTTCTTTCGGTGGGAATAGAACATAGTAAGGTATCAAAAGCCCTAGCAAAGTATCTGAGTTAGTTGAGAGCTTCGCTGGATGAAGGAAAGTCATGGATCGCTGAGTCTCAGATGTGACATTTAGAATTGTTCTGTGTCCGCATTTCATATTCACTTCACTACACCATGAGTATAGATACTCCGGATGAGACGAAATCAAAAGATTCCCAGGTTAGAGCGAGCCCATTCTAGCACCTCTATCATGAATTTGTCTTCAAAACGGTCTATTTTCTACATCGGAGAAAAGGCGTGCGAACAGAAGCTCTGGAAAAGCGTAGTTGTATTATAGAGAAGGTTTGGAAACCTCAGAAGAAAGCTATGGAAGTAGAGGTCTGTGCGCAACTAGCTACTAGAGGTCTAGTGATATTACAAGTCTACTACTATATAAGTCTCGCCCTCGAGACCTTAGTTAATACGCCTAAGTAAACTATATAATATAGCTATAAATATACCTCCAGAACTAAGTACTCCTAGAAGTCCACCTAAATAACTCCCTCTAGAGATAAAGAATATCTCCTTCTAATATTATAACTCCTAAACCTATATATTATAACTCTATAATCTATAACCTTAAACCTTCTACTWGTATTATTAAACTCCCTACTCCTGCTACTATACCCCTAGTATAGAATCTCTAGCTATAACCTCTATCTTTCGCCCTGTTCTGAGCTCTACTAGCAGAGAATATTTACCTTTCTTAGCTCTAAGGTTTTAGTAAGATAGTAGTCTCTCTTCTTATCTATTAACTAGGTATAAGTTTCGCAGATAAAAGGGCTTTATTTAATCGATATGGAAGTATTATAGTATAGGTATTCCGTCGATTTACTATAAGGTATACGATTTGCTATATTTGCTACTTATACTAGAGACCACGAAAGGACCTCTCTAGCTTAGACGTAGCTTTTGCCTAGCTATAGTATAATCGTAGAGTATAACTATAGAACTAATACCTGGATATTATCTTCTAGATACCCATAGATTATATATCTCTTTCTGTCTTATTCTCTCTAGGTATAAGGCTAGATCTACTTGCTCTAATTTAGTAGCTTACGCCCTAAAATACTCTAATACCTTATCTCCCTATTCTTTATTCTCCTTACTATTAGCTCCCTAAAGCACGTTAGGGAATCTCTATAAGTCTAGTTCTTAATAAATCGCTCTGATATAATAAGCGGGAAAAGTAAGGTCTACTTCTAACCTTAGCTAATACTTACGGTATATATAAAAGGGTAAGTACCTAAGGAACTTAATCTCTCTTAAATTTATCTTAAATAATACCTTTTAAAGCTTAATAGTATAGTTAGGACCGGTCTTAGTTATCGCTTACTAGACTAGGTTAATAGCTTTCTCTGCTATACCTATAGACTTCTTAGAAGCTGAAGGTAAGTTAAGCTATAAAATACTTTTCTTACTAATATAGTTTCTGATTTCTTCCTTAAAGTAACTTCTAGGATTAATATAAAAGCTAATAAGTATACTATCTGTCTTAAAGAGTATATCTAGAGATATCTTAACGTGTTCCGAATCAGCTGCTATATAAGGAAAGGCCTAAACTAGCCGGGAGAAGTAGTCTATAATAATAAGAAGGTATTTGTAACTCTCAGGTAGTTATATAAAAGGTCTATAGAAGTCTGCCCTAAGTAATTCTATTAGTATAGAGATTATAATCTAGGAGAGTAGTACTAACTTCTAAGCCGGTCCGTGTTTCGCGTATTAAAGATACTTAGTAATATATAGAGTGATATCCTTAGTAAGTATAGGCTAATAGATACCTCTGAGTTTTCTAGTAGTAATAGTCGATATAAAGTATCCTCCTTTATTATACGCTTTTACTAAAGCTTCTGTAACTTATCCTAGTATAAGATAATATTTATATACTCCTCTCTATTTATACTATAATACTTTATGCTTCTACTTGTATTTCTTGTATCAGAGCTCTAAGGATCTCTTCCTTATACGATCTGCACTATCTAAGTAGATACTATAGATAAGGAACCTAATAATATCTTTATACTAGTATATCTTCTTATAAGCTTCTGAAGGGGATATCAGCTCGATTATTATTAGCTTCGATAACTAGTAAATCTCCGCAGATAGAGCTTTAAATATCTCACGGAGAGGCGTATCTTCTAAACCTTGTAGTCTAGTAAAGGGTGAACTTAACTATAAGGTTATATCCTAGAACCTTCCTCCTACTATATATAGGGTAGCTATAAACTCTAGATCCTCTTTCTTATCTCTAGCTTATTTCTTAATATTATCTACTTTAAATATCTCTCTAATAACTTCTAATTTCTTACTATTAGTCTTTTCAGAACTAAGCTCTAATTCTATTATTAGATCTTCATACTTACTAATACTATCTTTCTACCTCTAGATAAGCCTAGTAGTATCCTACTACTATTCTCTAAATCTTAATATATCTAGCTTATTATACTTATCTCCCGGGAAGATAGTACGTAATAGAGTATCTATAGTCTTGTTTCTGCTCCCTTAGATATAAGTAATTTATATATTTAGTAACCTTAGCTCTAAAGCCTACTTAATATAAATTCCCTCCTAAAGAGCTGAAGAATCTAGAAAGTGAGTTAATAGCTAATAATCTATATAGATAATTCCTAGCTTATCTTCCTATAATATATAATAGTATTTATAACTGAATTCTATAATAGATAGGAGCTCTCTCTTATATATTCTATAATTTCTTTAAGTTTTAGAGAAAGTAAAACTATCGAAGAGGATTAGTACTATCTTCTTCTCTCCCTGTTTAGATTATATAATATAATATCCTCCTATATATCTACTGTTACAGCACGTCAAGGAGGTTGTACAAGGTATTATATTGCTACTAAGAGGTACGCTTGTAAAGGCAAGAAAAGATGAAGAGRGGAGTAGAAGACTCGACCTCGACGCTCGCGATATATCTTTAGAGGTAGCTGACTAAGCGCCAAGCTCTGCCCCACCCGCATGCACCTGACTGCCAAGACCTTACTTACGGTACAGACCGTAATATTACCCTCCCCCTTCCGAGAAGGCTTCGTCTGCGAAGCTCGAAAAATTCTCTACTTCTCGCTACCTCTCTTAAAGAATTGCGTACGGGCAGTAGCTATTATAGGCTTATCGTCCTCTAACTCGCTATAGTCGTTAATACTATTATTATACGCTTCTAGCTATTTAGGGAGAAATCTTAGGGGGCCCTTTATAGTTAGATACTGTAGATAGAAACGCTTAAGTAGGTGAGGAGCTATTATAGCGTCTGAGCAGAGGTACTATTCGAGGTCGTCGTTAGCTCCGGTCCACTTAATTTAGTACTATAAAGTCCCGCGAGAGACCTTAGAACCTAAGATAGCTTTAATCTCCTATTCGTCTTGCTCCGGTAGCAGTTGAATTAGTACTAGTGTTTACTATACCTGACTTAGCAGCGGGTTTTCAGTATATTTACGTAGCGAATATAAGTAGAAAACAGGGTAGATTTACTACTCCTCTAGTAACTTAAGTTTCTAACTCTCTCTTACCTTTTCTAGTACTTCCACTAGTCTATACTACTTATTAGAGAGCTTCCGCGAAGGTCTATCTATCTTCTAATTCGCCGTAGAAATAAGAACTAAATCTCTAACTTTCTAATCCACCTCGCGGCGACTTCGATTAGCTAGCCGCTCTATTTTATCTTATTAACTCTTAAGAGAGGATTTAGCGAATTCAGTAGCGTCTAATATCCGGGTTACTATACGTAGAGTATCCTCGCGATTAATAGCTTCTATAGTAGTAGCTAGTAGTAAAAGGTTATTTAAGTCCTAAGAGGTTCTTACTTCGTAACTATTTAATAGCTGAAATAGCGATATAGTACTAAGAGACTTATAAGGGAGCGTAAGCTATACGATATCTATAACTAGCAGAAGGGAGCTCTAATTATCTTAGTAATACGAGCAGAATAGATATAATCTCTACTTAATATATTAGTTTATAACTTCGGTCTGACTATCCACGTTCGGGTTATACGCTATAGTAAGCTTGACTTTTATGCTAAGGATTCGATAGTACTTGTTCCAGAAGCTGGAAATAAACTATAGTCCCTGATCTAAGACTATAGAATCTGGCATACCGAAGTGTCGACTCTAATAGATAGCGAATAGCTTAGCTATTTGATATACTATAATCGTCTTATAGTAAGGAATTAAGACTAGTTTCTTTGGTAGTCGGTCTATAATTACGAAAGTAGTATCGAAACCGTTCTTATCTAACGGTAGCTCTATGAAATCTATAGTTAGATACTAGTAAGGTCGCGTAAGAATCGGTAGGAGGTAGAGAAGCCTAGGAGTCTTATCTCTCCTCGCTTTTATATAGGTATAGCTATATTTAAAGATATAACAGGTGATATCGGCTGTTATTCTAGTCTAGTAATACTTATAGCTAATAAGGAGCTTGACCTTACTGTTCCTAGCGTGCGCGACTTGAGGTTAAGCGTAGATATGACGAATCAGAGTCGTTCGGAGCTCTAGTAGTTCTAGGGGGACCTCTAAATATCCGTAGAAAAAGAGCTTACCGCTAGCTATCGTATACTTAGGGTACTGTTGCTAAGCCTTTTCGCGGAGAGGTTTAAGCTCTTCCGACTCCTTATTTACTATGAAGACTTAGTTAATAATATCGTAATTCTCGATATCGTAAGCGACTATTAATATAGTATCAGGGGCCTTACTTACTAGGAACTCTTCTTCAGGGAGTTCTAGTAGTACTAAATTAACTTCTATATTAGCGAGTTATACTAGTGCTATCTCCTAGAGAATCTCGTTACTAATTTTATTATTAGGGATTATCTATTAATTACGTAGAGCACGCTTCCTCGCTTCTAAGGGAGAGAAGTCTTAATCTCTACAGGAGAGTATATTAGCTAAGGTGTTCGTAACTCTAGTCTTATATATAATCTCAAAGTAGAATTAGGCGAAAAATTCAGCTTATCTCGCTTACTAGGCGTTAAGATCCTTTATTATTATAAAGTACTCTAAGGCGTAGTGATCTATATAGACATGGACTATCTTCTGTATACCTAGCAGCTCAGGCTTATACTATTAAAAGGAACGGAAGATCGCGAGTAGCTCTTTATTATAGATTAGATAGTTTAGCTCCGCGTCGATTATAGTTTTAGAGAAGAAACTAACTAGATAGGATATTCCGTCCTCCTCTTAAAGTTGTAAGAGTATACTAGCTACTACCCTATCCGAAGAGTCGGTTTCGAGTCTAGTCTACTTAAATAGGTCGTAATAACATAAGATAGGAGCTATTTATAAGGCGTACTGTAGACGCTTCTATACTTCCTTATAAGCTCTACCGAAGTAAAAGGGGACGTCTTTTCTAGTTAGTAATATAAGCAGTCAGCAGATACTACTATAGTCTTTAATAAACTATTAGTAGAAGTTACAAAACCCTAGGTAGCTCTATACGCTACGAACGTTACTAGTATACTCCTAGTTCTTAATAACTTTAATCTTCTCGGGATTAACTTTAATTCTATTAATACTAATAATAAATCTAAGAAACTTCGTATAAGTAACGCCGAATTCGGATTTCTTAATATCAGCTTAAAAGCTATAAGCTTATAGAATCTCGAGAATCTTTCGTACGTAGATATCGTGCTTTACCTCTAAGTCTGAATAGATTAAGATATCGTCTAAGTACGCCGAGCAGAAGTCGTCTAAGTGCTCTATTAATATATTGTTAATAAAACGCTAAAAGGTAGCTAGCCTATTTATAAGGCTAAAGGGAAGTACCTTATACTTATATATCCCGTAACGAGTGCGAAAAGTAGTAAAATCTTCAGAATCTTTTAATATAAGGATTTTATAAAACGCCTATTGAATATCGACTTTCGTGAAGATTTTCGCCTTAGAGATTCGGGCTATTATCTTATCGATTAATAGAATAGGGTATAAGTCCTTCTAAGTAAGCTTATTTAGCTTCCGAAAATCAATACAGAATCGTAGCTTATTACTTACTTTTTTAGCTATTAGGATTAGTATAGCCTAAGGAGTATTAGATAGTACGATAAAGCTTTTATAGAGGTTCTCGGTGATATAACGCTTAGCCTTAGCGAGGTATTCGTCTAGTATATAGCGTAGAGGTTCTATAGTTAAAGTATTCTCCCCGGTAAGCTTAATCTTATAGTCGACTATAGGTCTTCTTACTACTAGGTCGTCAGAGGCTCTAGCAGAGAATAAACCTTTAAATTCCTTCTATTTAGAGAGGAGCTATTCCTTGATTAGCTTATCGTTCTGGAAGTACTTAGCTTCTCTCGCTTGCTCGGGAGATAGACCTTCGTCAAGAGCGCATAACTCGATAGTATTAGCTGCTTAGTTACTTTCATAATATTAGATCTCGTCTTAGATTTCTTTTAAGGAAGTAACGAAAACCTCTGATCTATTACTCCTTTTTCGGTGTTTTCGATATAAGTAGAAGTTATATATAGTAGCTATAGAGATTTAATTAATATTAGTCCTATACGGCTATCTCCTGGCTTCACGAGCTATAGTGATATCAATCTTGCTTTAAGCTACTACTTTATAAGCAGTATTATCCTCCTCTCGTGATCCGGGATCACGAGTTTAGAATAGGTTATTTGCTAGCTTATACTTTACTAGTAACTTGTTTATAGTACGGAGACTACCTTTCAGCTCTCTTATAAAGGCAGACGGGCGTTTCTCTTTCCTAGCTTATATAGATTATATAGGAGCTAGTATTCCGGCGATCTCTTAATTTATTAAAGTATCTCGTTATTATTAGTCTAATTAGTACTATAGATTTACTATCTTAATATCTAGAGGAAGTAGTAACTCTAAACGCTTATTATAGTAGCGTACTAGAGGTATATCTATTAGCTATTCTAAGCGATTTTTGGCGCGCTAATAGTAGTTTTACCTAAGTTCGTAGTACTCTATGAATTTGCAGCTAATTAATATATCGTTATTTCCTAAGTTAGTAATTAAGAAAAGAAAGTTAATATAGTATCGATCGATAGTAAGAGTAAGGAGAATTATATGTGTAATAGCGGTACTAGCTTATCTGTTATAGCCGGTAGGGATAATAGGTTTCGGGAGAGTAAGGAAATTGATACCTAAGAGATCACGAAGTTTAAGAGTAACTAAGGTACGTAAAGCTCTAAAGATATTTACTCTACTATTAATATATACTTCTGTTTTAATAAATAATCTATTTCTTCCTAGTTCTATAGTAACTAGGAATTATTTCCCTCTAGTAAGAGAACGGAAATTAGTATTTAAGTCTTTCTATAGATCGAGGCGTTAATTATAGGGTAAAATAATTCTATAGCTTAATAGTTTCCCGATAGCTCGTCGATCTCTACTAGGGAGGAGATATTAGTATTATTATCGTTATCCTTCTTCGCGCTATATATAGTAGTAATATCCTCTATAGTCTAGCTAGTTATCTTAGCGATCTTTATAGTATTAGGATAATCCTTAGCTTAATAACTATCTTTCTTACAGATACGGCAGGTATTAGTAGTAGCGGTAATACGAGGTACTCGTGAGCCGGGATTACGGGTCTCAGGAGCGAATCGTATAGTCTTAGTAGCACGATCGTCAATCTAGGAACTGCTCTTAGTAGTATATTTAGTACCGAAGTAAGTCTCTCTCCTAAGAATACCTAGGGCCTTAACTAGAATAGTAATAGTAGTAGCTTTCTTATTAAGGTTCTGCTTAGTAGCGATATTTCTGAACTTATGATTACTAATAGCGAGGAACTCGTCGAGGGTAATATAGTTATAGTTTATCTTATACTTCCGGGTAGTAATAGTATACTTTAAAGCGGGGGAGAGCTTATTATAGAGGTCGCYRAACTATTACTCCTTAGGAATCTTACTAGTAATAGCGAAGTTAGTAAACTAGACTCGGAATTAGTTATAAGTTATAGTATTAGTTATAATAAGGCGTTTATAGGAAGCCTTAGCTTTCTGAACGCGGTTATAATTAAAGAAGCGCTAGTCGAGGGCGGCTAAGATATTAGCGGTATCTTTGAATTCGGTATTATCTATATACTGAAGAATAATAGTCTTAGCTTCGCCTCCGGTGCTCTTAAAGTAAGCTTTAATTTAGGTAGCGCCGGTGCGAAAGTTACTAGAGAACTCTTCGATAAAGATCTTTATATCTATCTTCTAAGCGTTATACTCGATCTTACCCTTATAGTCGGTAAAGATGAGGCGGAAGTAACGAATCTTATAAGTGTCGATAGGGGCGATAGCTTAATTAATCTTTAGAAGGTGGTAATTAATAGGTAGCTAGAGGTCTATAGTAAGGTCGCGGGCTTAATAGGCGGCAGTATTATCTCTAGCTCTAGTAATCTTACTAGTAGTAACTAGATTAGTAATTTATTTTATTTGCGTAGCGTTAAAGGTAGGTGTTTCCGCTATAATAACTAACGGAGTGCTTTCTCCGGTAATAGGAGTAAGAGTAGCGGATTGAGTCTCCGAGACAGGAGAGATCAATAGTAATATAGGTAAGGGTGCGAGAGTAGTATTAATAGTTAAGGTTAACCTTAGAGGTATAGGTTCCTTATCCGCTTCCTCGACCTTAATAGTATTACTCTTAATAGTATCTCTAATAGTATCTTCCGTTAGCGCGCTTCYACTTATCTTCTTACGTTCGGGGAATCCGAGTCTATCTAGTATAGAGAGCTCCCGAGTGCTTYRAYGCGGTTATATATARGAGGGCCCGCTACTATTAAAAGGCGCGTTTAAGAGTAACCTAAAGCTTAATAGTAACCTATTTAAAGGGGTGAAGATTAATACGGCGCGAAAGCAAGCATGTTCTTAAAGTCCCTTAGTAGAGTATATATTAAGGTATTAGGAATCTGCTACTTTAAGTTCACTTTAGGTTCCTTTTATAATACTTGCTTCTACTAACGAGTTTACTTCTTATATAGATATATAAGGTCGTAATCGTAAGTAGGAGGTTTCGTAAAGGTCGTGGAGGTTCGGAGGGTTTGAGGTCGAGGGTGCGTAAGGCTGAGCACGAGGCTAAGGGCGCAAAAATGTCGTAATAGGGTTTTTTAGTGGAATTATACTATAGAAGTAGTACTAATTTAAGGGAGGGAGTTTAGCTTTCTCTGAAACACTTTACTTCTAAGGTATAGAGTAAACGGCGCGAGTAGTCGAAGTTATCGAGTATAGGCAGGGTGGAAGTCGTAGAAGTCGTACTAAGAAGGTAGTACTAACTTCGATACTTCTAAATAGATATTACTACTTCCCAGCGAGATAATTGATCTTCTCTTATATTACGGCACGTTAAGGAGGTTATATAAGGTATTATATTACTACTAAGAGGTACGCTTATAAAGGCAAGAAAAGATGAAGAGGAGAGTAGAAGACTCGACCTCGACGCTCGCGATATATCTTTAGAGGTAGCTGACTAAGCGCNTAAAGGCAAGAAAAGATGAAGAGGAGAGTAGAAGACTCGACCTCGACGCTCGCGATATATCTTTAGAGGTAGCTGACTAAGCGCTAAGCTCTGCCCCACCCGCATGCACCTGACTGCCAAGACCTTGCTTACGGTACGGACCGTAACATCTACTAGTATCTATATATATTTGCACTAGGAGAGTTAGATTATAGCTATTTCTCTCTACTACCCTTAAGTATACTTCCTTTAGTAGCTCAAATGATATCGTCTTATTCTCTTTCTATCTCTATTCTATATCTCTAGTAAGTCGATTTAATAGTCGAGTAATCTCCGTATAATTCTTAACTTATAGTCGTGCTATCTGGATCGCTCCTAAGAATCTCCTAACTTCTATAGCGTTTTAAGGTATTAGCTATATACTAATTCTTAATGCCCTTTCAGGCTTAATTATTAATTTTCTACCTACTTTATATAGGGTCTCTAACACTAGAACCTCTATTATAAATAATAGATACTTCTTAAAGGAGAGCTTAAGACTAGACTATAAGAGTCTAGGTAAGAGATAGTCTTTCAGAAACGTAAATACTTTCTTAAATATCTTAAAAGTTATAAAAATATTATCTATATAGAAGAGTAAAGACTAGAGAACTACTCTCCGTTTAGTAATAATTAGAGAAAATAGCGAGGGCTTAGAGTTATCGAAACTTTTCTCTACTGCCTCTGCAGATCTTAGTATATCTTTAAATACTAGCTCTATAAGTTCTGTTATTAAAAAAGCTAAGCTTCTATACCCTTAAGGTATACGTATTAGCTATAGTTAGCTATAGCTAGATGCAGAGAAGGCGTAGATATAGCGGTCTTCTAGATATAAGTTTACTAACTAGTAAGCGTGCTTAAGATCTATCTAGATAAATAGACAATACTTAGGATTACTAAGAAATATAAAATATTTAGCTATTAAGATTATTAAGTAGCTAAGAGTTTTCTCTTTAATTTTAGAGTAATTAAATATTATCTTATACTCTCTAATTTATACCTTAGAGTCGGATCCTTTATTAACTATATATAGATAGCTATTCTAATCTAATAGTGCTCTGTTAGCTAGGAGTATACTTTCAAATATCCTATACTTAATTCCCTTCTTAATTATCTTATTTAGCTAAGTAAGCTTTACTAAGGTATATCTTCTAGCTATATTCTCCTAGACTAGCTTAGAATATTCAGGGATTCTAGCTCTATAATAGTAGAGATTAGTAAAAGGTATATCTTCTAGGCCTATCGAGTTAATATATCGATATATATATAAAAACTTATAGACTTGCTTGATTTGATCTAAGGGTATAGCGTTACTAAAGGTCAGGTCGCTTTTAGCTACCTAAGTATTCAGAATTTCGTTAGTTACTTCTTCTATATGTAACTTAACTATCCTTCTCTATATAGGAAAAGCTATAATATATAGTACTCTCTAGCTGGATTCTATAGTAATATTCAGGGTTTTAGCGTAGTTACTATAGGTACCCGGCTAGTTAGTAGATATAGGTCGATATTAGGATTTCGAGGAGAGCTTAATAGTTAGATAGGAAGATTAAAGGTAATTACTGCGGATTCTCGAGGGCTTTAGCTAAGCTATAGTATTTAAGGATAGAAGAAGCTATAATAATAACCTAGACTAGGTAGTAGCCCTTCTAGTCTTTAGTATATATATAGAGGTAATATTAGCTTAAGTAAATAAGACTAGGAATAAGCCTACTAATATAAAGGGGTACTGATTCATAATAGGCCTTCCTTCTACAGAGGATATATAATCTTCGAAATTTAAAGCTTTAGGAGGTCCTTCTAATATATAGGAAACTTCTGAGATATCTACTAAATATCTAAGGTTTTAGGTAAGTATAGTCCTAGAGACCTTCAGATAGCTATAGTAAGCTACTGATAAGTTTAATGTCGTCTTAAGATAGCTTAGTAAGTCTAGTTTTTTAAAGAGTTAGAATTACTAGAAGAAGAAATATTATTAGATTTCGAACTAGAAGAAGAATTAGAGGCGAACTCGTTATTAGTAGTAGAGAGGTCGGAGCTCTCCGCAAATCAGATAATTAAATCCGATATATCTTTATTAGATTTTACTTTTAGATATAGAATAAGGTTTAAGAGTATAGATTCTATAAAGAGAGGGCTTTAGATAGTAGTAGTTATTTCTTTATTTCAATTACTACTAAAGGTAAGAAGACCTTTATAAATATCGATCTTCGTATCTATAGAATATAACTATAGGAGCTTAAGTAGTAAGCTTAGCTCCTTATTATTTAGACTCTTAGTATCTCTTATAAATATATAAACTCTATGCTATATATCTTTGACTCTAAATTCAAAGATAATAAACTTAGTGAGCTAGTGTTATATACTATCTGCGGTACTATAGCTAACCCCGGTATACTTATGAGAAGCTAGTAGAATAGTTTTTAACCTTAGATACTACTATAAGGTAGGAGATATAATAACTAGGTTAGAACCTTAGTCGACAGAATATATTCTAACTTTTAATTCTATAATAGTAGTCTTATTCTTTTTAATTACTTTTATCTTTCTAGGAACTTTCTAAGCTTTATCTATAGGGTAGACTTATAGCGTAACTTAGGTAAGCTTTAGATTTCCAGTTATAGCTATAGATAAGGCTTATATAGATCTAAGGCTAAGCGTTATAATAGAGTTATTTTTATAAGTTGAAGATTTTAGACTCGCTCTCTTCTAGTTATAACGCGTTAATAGTTTGCGAAATTACTTAGATATCTCTAGAGATATCTGAAATAATTCTAGTAGATTTATTATAATATTAATTCTAGTAGCTAAGTCCTTGAAATTAACTAGCTCTAATCTTTTACGCTTAACTATCTCTTTTAATTATCTCCTTTCCTTCTTATCTTCTTTTATCGCTAACTTTAGTCTAGATCCTTAAGTAACTACTTCTAGTTCCTTAGCTATATCTTACTCCTCGGGAATATTAATCCTTATACGCTTCTTATTCCGGGTCCTATATACTACTCTAGTATAAATACCTTTATCTTCCTCCTCTCTTTCTGCCTTATTCCTTGATATCTCTATAGATTCTACTTAGTACTATAAGTTATCTAAAAGTATAATTATAGCTTTCGCCTTTCTAGCTTTATTACTCGACTTAGCAGATCTAGCTTAGATAAATTAATTAAACAAGGTTATCTCTACTAAGCTTAGTATACTAGCTCTATCTAAGCTAGAAGATAATATTATAGATATTATCGATAATAACTTAGGGGTGCTAAAAGGAACCCTATTATCTATAGCTCTAGGTCCTTCGATGCTATAAAAGTCTCCTTATAGCTAGATATATAATATCTAGGTAGTAGTTTCTGGGAATATAATTTATTTCAAGTATATACGCTCCTAAAAGAGTAGTGCGATATTTAGATAAGCTGATTTAAGGTAGCTATAATATCTATAGCTAATATAGAGAATCTTATCCCTCTTAGAGTTATATACTAGGGTTCTATTAATATATAGGTTCAGGCTTTCTCGCGCTAGTCTTAAAGGAGGGATATTAGTAGAAGTATTAATATTAGTTTATATTCCGTTTCTAGGATATAACTATTATCTATTGCTTATATTGAAGTTATTTCGACGGTAAAGTAGCTAGTATTACTAAGGTTAATACCTAGTTCTACTCCTAGTTACTTATATCGTTTAAGTATTTGAGATCAGAGGAGTAGTAAGCTATAGAACTAGCTATGATTAAGGTAGATAAGTAGATAAGGTACTCGAAGAATTCTGCCTAGATTAATAGGAGCTCGAAGGATTCTGAGGTGGGCCCGAAGAACTATTTTGCTGACCCGAAGTACTGATATTAGTCTGTACCCTATAGGTAAGTATATTCTAAGTATAAGTAGCTAATATAATATATATAAGTATTCTTATAGCTTACGCGATATACTCTTTTAGTTTATTAAAGTACTTTCTCTTTTCTACTTCTTCTTCTAATTTCTCCTGCGCCTTAATTAACTATTACGATAGATAAAGTACTTTATATATTCTCTATAAGTATAGAACGCGTAGAATATTATCATTTAAAGTATAAACTCTTAGCTTATTATCTTTAATTCTATAGATAAAAGCCTAAGTAAGAGAGGTAAGGATATACTTATTAGAGGTCTTCTTAAGTAGTAAAGATTCTCCTAGACCCTTCTTAATATTAGTAACTCCTATATATTTAAGGAGTATAGTAGTATAGTAGTAGTAAGAAGTGAGATTTTCATATTCTCCCTGAATAAGATTTAATACCTTAGCTATAATATCTATCTCCTCTAAGGGCAGTTTATTATCTAGATACTAAGTCTTAAGCTACTTAATAACTTCTTACTTCTCTTCTTCGCTTATATATATTCTATTCTATATAATCTCTTTTATTCTAGTATCTGATCAGAAATGCTTTAAAGTATCTCTACTAAGTAATATAGTAATTACTCTAAGGTAAGTTAGAGCCGGTAGTATTAGACCTTCTACCTTAAAGTTATAGTCCAGATAGTCTAGCTATTATATTACTAGTATATCTCTATTACTATAGAAGTCCTTCGCTCTCTTAAATCGGGGTATCTTTATCCTAGATATTCTAGATATCTTATCTATCTTAGTTTCCTTAACTCTCTCTCGAGCAGCCTCGATATATATCCTAGAATCTAGTTTCTATTGAATTCTTTCCTTTAGTTACTTAGTTATTTCTCTAAGTAGGGTTTACTTATATCTTACGTAAGTTTAATTAAAGATAGAAACCTTAAACGCTTATAAAGGGGTTAGTATCTTAGCTACCTCTAGTATTTCTCCTTTTTTCTTTATAATCGTATTAGCTTAATACGGTAGCTATATTAGCTTTATTATCTATATAGATTATTAGATATTTTAGGTTTAGACTATATTTAGTAGCTTTTTTAGCGTCGATAGAGCAGATAGTTCTTAAGAAGTTATACTCTCCTAGATATCTTTTAGTTTATAATAATAAGTATTAGGTATAGAGTTTATTCCTATTAAATATTTAACTAATATAAATATTTAGTAACTTAGTGCAGATTCTGGAGACTCTAATATATATAATTATATGATTAGTAATTCCCTTAATATATTATAGTAATTATATCTTAAAGGTTATAATATCTTCTAGCTAGAAAGTTAATATATAGAGGCTATAGGTAAAGGTAGGGTCTTATAAGGTTAGCTTAAGGAAGGCAGTATAGAGGATATAGTATAAGGCGGAGCTTGCATCGAGGTTGCTCGAGGCAAGATTAATAAGGCTTATTCTTCGATATTTAGGGCTTCGAAGATCTGAAACTCGGAGAACTTTCGAGTCAAGCCTCTTAATTCTTCCTTAAGATTTTGTTTTAATATATATAATTATTATATATTTACTAGATTTAATACTTCAGATTCTAATACTTAGTAATCAGAGTATATCTTAAGCGACTATATAGGTATATTCTTTATTAATTCTTAGAAGAAAGAATTAATATTATTAGATTCTTTACTACTAGAGTACTAGGTATTATTAATATATTATAGTAGTTATAGCTAGTTATAGTAGTATTATTTAGCTTTCAGCGTTAATATTATCTATAGTTAGCTCGAAGCCAGGTTAGTGATAATATTCTTATTTCGAGATGGGCTCGAAAGGAAGATAATAGGGCTAGTTCTAGTCACTTGAGGCTCTCGAAAGAAATAGCTAGGATATAGGGCTTCGAGACAATATTTACTTAGGATATGACTTCCGTGCCCTAATATAGGGTTATTATCCTTAGGGAAGCTGCAGGTAGTAGATCTGGATACTTCCTTCTATTATTTCTAAGGCCTAGAAAAATCCTGAAATATATAAGAGTGCTTAGTGTAAATAGCTATATATAATAAGGAGAGTATATATCCTTATAGTCTAAGGCTTTTTAATATTATAGGATTCTTCGTAGATATTCCGTTGATATCTGGGGTTTACTAAGAGCTTATAACTGAAAATCTGAAGCTATCTTAATACCTAGGCGCTACGTAGAGATAGTAAGCTTAGCTAGTACTATTGCTAAGTTTATTAGTTTCTTTTAGAGAAGAAATTAAAACGCGAAAGAATTACTAGTAGATAGAGATGCAGCTTAATCTCTCCCTGCGGTAGTCACTAGAAAAAGCGTGCGAACAGAAGCTCTAGAAAAGCGTAGTTATATTATAGAGAAGGTTTGGAAACCTCAGAAGAAAGCTATAGAAGTAGAGGTCTGTGCGCAACTAGCTACTGGAGATCCAGTGACATCACAATCGGCGAAATCGGAAATAGGAGGAGCTAAGCGAGGTCCGCGACATTGTCGACTTCAGACGAAAATTTCTCGAGCTGCCGCAACAGAATTGTGACGTGCAGATAGGTTGAATCATAGTCGTTGATTAATAACAAAGCAAAGTTCCATGGGTCGGTATGCGGTCCCCAGCGAAAGCTTGCGGTGAAGAAAATGATGCTTGCAATTTGGAGGAGTCCGGTTTGAATGTCCGGGGTGTTCTGCAGCGGTGACCGAGGGAGCGCATCACTCGGTAGTCTTTTGCTTACCTCCTTTGGAAATTCTACCGTATTTTGATTGACTCTCGTTGAATATTGTTGTCCTGGGCTGATTTAGCCTTTTGGTAAACTATTCGAATTGGGGGGGCTTGACTCTTAGCTCTAAGTTATCTTATACTTAGCTTAGTAATAAGTTAGTAGTAGCTAAGCGTAATAGCTATATATGAAAAATATTATATATTTCTAGCGGCATATCCAGGTAGTAGCTATACGATTCGACTGCTTCGAGTACTATATACTTAGCTTACTGTATATTAAGTTTCTTCGTAAGCTAATTCGTACGAATATTCCGTAAACTTAATTAGACTTTATCTCTAACTCTAAACTCTAGAGCTTACTAATAATAGTAATTAATAACTTCTTCTCAGACTTATTACGCTATTATTATTATTATCTATACTTATTCCTTAGTATCTTATAGCTTCTTGAAGATCGTATCTACCTTTTAAATAAGTAAGTAGTTAGTAGTAGCAGTAAGTTCGTTTTCGATATCTAAATCGATATATTATACGTAATAACTATAAGTTAGAAAGAAAGGGCTTACTCTATTTAATATAGCGTCTCGATTATTAATTACTACTTCTACTAATAGTAATATATTAAACTAATTATCTTATACGAAATCTATAAATATATATAAATATATCTCTAATATCTAGTTTATCCTCTCTATAGAGCTATTAGTCTCCGGGTAGTAAGCTATAGAAAAGTATCGCGTAATTACTAGTAAAGTATATACTTATATTTATAATATTCTAACGAACTATTTCTCTTAGTCGGATATAATTACGCGTAGTAATATATATTATTTATAGTAGATCTATATAAACTACTTTACTATAGCTTCTGCGTTAATTCATAATAGTTTATTATATATAATTCCTTTCTTAAGCTAATCAGTAATTATAATTAAGTTAATATATCTTTTACTTTTTAGAAGATTCATAATAAAATCGATAGAAATTTCTTACTAGATTTAGTCTAGTAATAGTAATAGCTTAAGGAATCCTTACTTCTAGTCTTACTATATCTTATTCCTTCTATAAGTATTATAGTTCCGAATGAACCTTCTTATATCCTCTGATATCTATAGCTAGAATAACTATTAACTTATAGTAGTAGTAGTTAAATCTTATTCTAAGTACTTTTTATGACGGGTTGCACCCGTTAGTATACTTAACGCCTGAGGCGTCTACGCTAGTACCTGACGTATTATTATACATACTCTAATACTACTACTACTAGCGGCCGTAGTATTATCTTTTCTTAGAAAAGAGACTCTTATTCCTCTCTTCTCTCCTTAGTTAATTCTCCTTATAAAATAAACGAGCTTTTATACTATATACTTTATATTCGCTTTATAATATTAGAATTAACTTATTCTTAATATTCTTAGTTAAATAAAAGAGGATCTGCTTTCGAGTAGTAGATAATACGCATGCGTAAGAAAGCTAGTATCTTGGCCTTACTATTACTATAGGCATACCTACGATACAAGAATAGACGCCTCGAACTATATATAATAGATCCGGCTATCTTACTTACGAGATAGATATAGACGCCTCGGATTATATACGATAGATCCGGCTGCTTTACTTACGATACGAAATAGACGCCTCAGACTATATATAGTAGATCCGGCTATTTATATAAGTATCGCAAGGTTACGTTGATCTTCAGAGTAAGGCATAGAGTAGTTGAATGTTGTTAGTTGTATTGCAGTACTAATTACTATGGAGAGTTGACTAAAGGTATTATCTAGGAATATCCGCACGGACTATACACGTGACTACAGTCACCTGATCCATGCCAAGACCCATATCCTCGCAATACACCCCTCTGTAGAGATACTATAAAGTCGGTAACTTCTATAGGTATAAGTGATCTAATTTCCTGTAATTAGTCGATTATACTATCGTATGCGTACGTATAGTAATACCCCTGGAGACTAGCACTATACCTCGATATCACGTGAACTAGATAAACTATAGGTTCTATAATTCCTTTAAGATAAGTCAGCTTTCTAATTAATATCTATACCCCTTATTCTAGGTATAAAATAGTTATATTCAGTATTTCTATAAAGGCCTTAAGGTCTTATAAGCTAAGTAGTTTAGTGAAACYRTCTRCCGYGTTCTCTTTTAAGAGTATATACTAAGGGTCTAAATAACCTCTAGCGACCTCCTAGCGAAAGTAATAGAATTCAATATCGATATACTTAGTATATTAGTATAATTCAGAGTTCTCTAATAGAGATAAAGCTCCCTAATTATCATACTATATCTCTATACTTCTAGAGTCCAGCTTATTATAGCCTAGCTCCTTCAGTACTTAGCGTATCTATGAAGCTTCTCTAGTAAAGGCGCATATAGCTATATACTCTGCTTCCGTAGATGCAAGAGCTACAGTAGTCTGTCGCTTTGAAATAGCTAAGAAAACACCTCCTGCAAGGAAGAAACAGACTCCGGTATATAACACTCTATTAATTCAGTTACCGGCCTAATTAAAGTCATAGAAACCTCTTAATTTCATCTTCTCTCTATCGGTAACGTCTCCTCCGTAAGTCGTAGCGTAGTACTTCGTACCTTAAAGGTACGTAAGTACTCTCTTAGCGCTCGTAAGGTATTAAAGTAATAGATTTATCAGAAATTATAATAATATAGAGCAGTAGTATAATATATCCTAGCGAGTATAAGCTAGGTACTATAAACTACTGCAAAGCTATTAATATAGCTTGATTTCTCATAGAGTAGCTACTCCCTTGAATTTAACTATAGAAACCTCTGAACTAATAGTAAAAGGCGTATTAGCGCTCTTATAGTTAGTTATTCTAAATCGATCTAATATCTTATCGATATACGTATCTTAGCAAAGAGAAATCGTCTTCTTCTCTCTATTATATATAATTCTAACGCTAAGGAAGTATTTAGCTAGTCTAGCTATTAGAACATCGAATATAGTAAGAATCTTCTTCTTCAGCTCTTCAAGAGCTATTCCAGCCTTTAAGATAACTAGAAAATCGTTAATATAAGTAATAATAATTATCTTAGTTTCTCAGTTAATATATACGTAATTATTAGTTTATAAAGGTATAAAGTCGATAATACCGAACTCCTTACGTAATATCTCTTACTAGAGATATAGAGACTACTTCAGATCGTATAGAGCCTTTAGCAAGAGTATATATTCACCGTCTATAAGTCTATACCTAAATTATCTATAAAATAGCAGCAATTTAACGTATATCAGGGTATTAGCTTTACTATATAAGAATACTATTACTATATTAAACTATTCGACTTCTAAGTCGTACTCTGCTATAACTGCTAAGCTTATCTTCTAAGTAGAAGATTTATAGACTCCAGTATATATCTAATCGTAATCGTAACTAAATCATTATATATAACCTTAGATTATAAATCTGACCTTATATTTATCGATTTTGCTATCTATATCTCTCTTAGTCTTAAAGACTAGACGAGACCCAAGTATTCTGCACCTTTTTAGTATATTAAAGGGACTTATAGTCTTCTAAGTCGACTTCTCCTTAAGAGATTAGTACTCCTTAATTATAGCCTTCTTCTATTCTAGCTAATTAGCTCTCTTTATAGCCTGATCTAAAGTAGTCGGATTATCTAAGAATAGAGACTCTTCTTAAGCTATATAAAAGGCGAGTCGATACTAACTAGTACTCTMT
>FJUX01000030.1:446129-457664 GCA_900074905.1 Rhynchosporium agropyri | reverse complement strand
AGAATATATCTAAGGATTTCAAGAAACTACTAGTCGAAAGGACTCTACTATATAGTTAAAGAAGTACTAGCTAACTATAATACTTATATTAGGAATAATTCTTCCTAATATTCACTTTATAAGCAGATAATTATAGTACTAATACCGCTAATATCTTAGAAATCGATATCATAGGACTTTATAGAGCTATTACCGCTATCGAAGGACCCGGTTATAGGAGTTAGCTATAATATAATACTTATTATTATAGAAAGACTTACTAAGTATATAATCTTAGTATTAGTCTTATCTACTCTTATAGCTAAACACCTAGTATGAATATACCTTAAGGAGGTAGTCTCTAAGCACGAAGTACCTGAAGAAATCGTATCGGATCGAGATAAGCTATTTATATTAAAGTTCTAGAATACTTTAATAAGGTTCCTAGGAACTAAACGGAAACTATTAATAGCTTTCTATCTTTAAATAAATAGAGGAAATAAAAGAATAAACTAAGTAGTTAAAGTATACTTACGCTATTATATTAACTATTAATAAAACAATTAAGTAGAACTACTACTACTAGTAGAGTTTATATATAATAGCTTAACTATAGAAATAATAAAAGTTATATTATTCTTCGCGAATTATAGTTACGAACCTATCGCCTATAGAGAGCCTAACGTTACTATTAAGGATAATAATATAGCTCGTATTCAGGTCCGGAATATCTAGGACCTCTATAAGGAACTTACAGAAGAACTCTAGTTTATAGCAGAGAAGAATATATATTACTATAATAAGAACTATAGTTAGGAGCTAACGCTATAAGAAAGGGATAGGGTTTACTTTCTACAGAAAAATATTAATATATAGAGACTAAGCGATAAGCTAGACTATAAGAGACTTAGATTATTTAAAATCAAACGTATTAAGGGACTTTTAAATTATAAACTCTAGTTACTAGCTATAATAAAGAAAATATTCCTAATATTCTATATATCCTTATTAGAAAAAGTACTACTAGGAGTACTACTAGCCCCGAAGATATACGCTAAACTAGTTAACCTACTCGTAGAGTACGATATAGAAGAACTACTAGATTATTAATATAAAAGAAGTATTATCAGATACTTAATAAAATAAAAGAACTACTTATATTCAGAAAACATATAAGAACTTAAGTTAAGCTTTTACTACTTAGTATTACTAGCTAATTTCTATCGATAAGACCCAGATCTGCCTAGAGCAGGTCCGCAGGATCGAAAGGAAGGTCGACCGTCAGGTCGAACGAGGGGTTAATAGGGATATCAGAACTAGAAGATTCCGCGCTTACTAGCTTAGTATCTTTAGGCGCCCTCTCCCTTTCCTATTTCTCTTTTTCTTCTTTTTCTAGAGCTTTAAGAGTATTAAGCTTAGCTATTAAATTCAAACTAGTAATAATTATCTTTTACTACTTTTCGTATAAGAAACGTTTCTATTTCTTTAACCTTATAATTCGTATATAGAACTTAGCTATAGCTAAGTCGTCCTTATCTTCTAACTTTTCGATTTATAAATCTAGACTCTCCTATTCGGAAGCTATAGGTATCCGGTTCCTTATACGAATATCGCAGGATTTATTTAGTTAGGCGTAATAACTATATCTAGTTAGTTTAGGATCGCGAGGCGATATATACTCTTTATATTCCGCTTTTTCATATCTAGTATATAGTATTATAATTCTATTAATTAGTTCTATTTATCTTCCGAGTGCAATATAATCGACTTGTTTCGTTAAGCGTTCGGGGGGCATAATAAAAGAAGGAGATAGCCGTAAGTAGTTATCGATATTTCCTTAGGCGTACTTAAGCGTAAAGACACGCTAAGACAGAAGGGGGATAGTGTTACGAACTAGTATAGTTCTTAGCACTAAAAACCGTCCTAGCACTAGAATACTAATAGTACTACCTAGTAGTAAGAACCAGACGGGTTTTAGTACTATATAGCTTGTTTATAGTGTTGAAGACTCTAAAGACTCTTCAATAGAGCTAGAGTTATCAGAGTATACTTCTTCGACTTCTTCTAATAATAGTAGCGTAGATACAATAGCTGAAGAACTCTCTCCACTAGCACTCTGCGCGACTATATTTACTATAGAAAGACGCGCTAGTTTAACTGAACTATACGCGTATACTATACCTTAATCGGAAGCTCGCAACTTAAATCTCTACCCTTAGTACTAAGAAACAGTTCGACGCTTACTATTAATAATTATAATACTACTACTTCTTTGAGTACTACTCTACTTCTAGCTATCGGGGCTTATAACCTATCGCAAGGTTACGTTAATCTTCAGAGTAAGGCATAGAGTAGTTGAATATTATTAGTTATATTGCAGTACTAATTACTATAGAGAGTTAACTAAAGGTATTATCTAGGAATATCCGCACGGACCATAAACGTGACTACAGTCACCTGATCCATGCCAAGACCCATATCCTCGCAACATAATAAGATAAAGCTATAGATAAAGCGTTTAAGAAGTTAAAAGATATATTTACTTCTAGACTTATATTAATATAGTTTAACCTCGACTAAGAAATAATACTTAAAATAGACTCTTCTAGATAGATAAAAAGAGAGATACTTATATAATTCGATAACTAAAGATACTTATAATCTTATATATTCTTCTCGAAGGAAAAGGCTCTAGCTAAATATAACTACGAAATCTATAATAAGGAAATATTAGTAATTATATATTATCTTAAGAAGTAATAATATAAATTAAAAAGCGTTTAAGAATTCTATATTTGTACTAATTATAATAACCTCGAGTATTTTATAATAATATAATAGCTTACGAAGTAATAAATATAATAATCGCTACTCCTCTCGCAGTTTAACTATACGATTAGTTATATCCTCGGGAAAGAAAATAAGTAAGTAGATATACTCTTCTAATACAAATAAGATATATCCTATAGTATAGAAAACGAATAACTCAAGTACTAGTTAATCTAACTAATTAAGCTGAAAGTATTATAAGAACTACTACTATTATAAAAGATAGTAATAATAGCCCTGTGTCACGAACCAGCATAGTTCTTGGCACCAAAACCGTCCTGGCACCAGAATACTGATGGTACTACCCAGTGGTGAGTACTAGACGGGTTTTGGTACTAGAAAAGAGTTAGTACCATTAGAGGAAAGGCACTAATATGGTTATAGTACAAACCAGCGAGTAGTACTATATATCTACCTGTATTGAAGTAATAATAGTATTGTAGCTGTAGGTGATCCAGGGTCACGTGACATGCTAGACTGCTAGACAGGTCGCGAGAGCTTGCGCGCTCTGYAAGACGGTCTTGCATAGCTAGCATGAGGGAATAAAGATTCTATATAAGACTGGCACTTCTGTTATTAGATAGGAGCTTCGTGCTCAAATTCATATAGTAATTAATACCTGCTTATAACGTCTTAATTCCAATTGAGAACCGAACTTCTTGTTTACTTTACTTCATAGCTGATACTAACCGACGAGCCTGTACACCGCGTACTAATCAGAACTAGGAACGTTACACTTTGAGCACCTTACTTGGAGTATCGTTAGTAAGAACGAAATAGCCCCTAAAGAAGGATCAGTTGCGGGAGAAGGATCCCAAGTCGGYAAGACGGAAAAGATTAATAAAGTCACCCCACCCCGAGTCAACCTGCTTAATACCTATCATAGAAACCGCAACAACTTAGGTCAATTCATCCTTCAGTACTAAATGTACCTCGCCTTCAACGGAGATAAGTTCGAAGCAGATTCCCTTAAAGTACTATGGATTGCTTCGTTCCTCYGTGATACCGCAGCCCACTGGATCGAACCGGCCTTAAGTGATTACTTGGTCAATCGATACCTAACCGGGGCCTGTTCCACCGCCATGACYGAAAAGAGTCGAGTCATCTTTCGAACCGTCGCAGGCTTCACTACGGCTATCAAAGGAGTCTTTAGAGACCCTAATGAGAAAGAATAAGCCGAGAAGCACCTGCTCGGAATTCGACAGCGAGGATCTGTTTACGAATACACTGCCGAGTTCTACCGCTACTCTATGCGGTTGGACTGGACGGACAGTGGATTGAGAGCCTAATACTACCGGGGCCTCAAGGACTATATTAAGGATAAGCTTTCTAGGACTGACAAACTAGATAACCTAGAAGACCTGATCAAATCGTCTACTACTATTGATAAACGAATCCAGGAACAAGCGAAGGAAAAAGGAGGATACTTTACCCCTACTTACCTCCGGAAACCTCAATTTCCATAACGATATGGTAAATATCGGGGAAATTTCTAACCTCACCCGAACAATAAACGTAACTACTATGATCCGATGGAAATAGACAGAGTAGAAAGAGGATCTAAGGGCTAAGCTGAGAAAGATAAACGCCGAGAGAAGGGCTTATGCTATACGTGTGGCAAGCCAGGACACCTCGCCCGTGATTGTTCTCAGAAGAAGAAATAGGGAGGGAAACCCTGGAATAAACCCAAGAGAGAGTTCGGACTGGCTGAAAGGAAGCCAGATTACCGGGAAGCCTCTAGCGCAGAATAGAGTTCGCAGGACTTTATAGCCTATGAATCTAGCGAAGAATTCGAAGAGAACTTGGTTGAACTTCTGGACGAAGACTAAGAAAGCCAGAGTATCGTGGATGAAAGAAACTATCTGCACGATAATCTCCCGTATAATAACGAAAACTGGACTCTTCGAAATCATAAYAACRGAAGAAGAAYATRGGTTTATAACGGAACTAAGTCCGATTTTGTGGAATATTACCGAACCTATGATATACCTAACCCGGGTGTGGACTGCGTTATGGCCTACTGCGACACCACTACTATTATGTTCCAAGTTAACACGGGGGATGTCGAGGAACGACCAGATTGTTACGTGGCTAACCTCGAAGGAGAATCTGAACCGAAAGAGTTTGAACAACTGGATCAGTTCCTTCGGATAAAAGATACCTGGGCTATCACTAAGGAAACAGGAGGGGAACGTTATTAGTAGAGAAGATAGCACCTGTTAGAACTAGCTACCTATCAAAGAACAGTACTGGATCCGATTCATAGGCAGGTTGATCTCTATTACTATATACCTTATACCCTAATTACCTACGAACCCGGCCTCAGGACCTGGTTGGACGAAACGACGGGGAGAATTATTGAAGAAGCATGCGATTACTCCGTAACAGAACTACTATGCCTAGAGCTTACTGCTACTAGAGAGTTCGATCAGTTGATCTTACCGGTTACAGTAGATAGTATTAAGATAAAAGCACTTATTGATTCAGGAGCTATAGGACGCTTCATGAACCTAACTTTTGTCGAGAAATGGAATATTCCTACTGCTATTAACCTGAAACTATACCGCCTTACCTTATTAGATAGAAAAGGCGCCGGATTAGACGGATGGGTCCGCAGAAGGATAGGAGGAATAAAGATAGTCGTTAATAGACACGAAGAAACGCTTTACTTCGATATTGTACCCACTGGACGATACGATATCGTATTAGGAACGTTGTAGCTGCATAACTATAATCCTAGCGTAGACTAGGTGACTAAGAAGGTCACGTTTAGTAACTGTAAATGTAAACGCAGTTGACTAGCCGGCAAAAGAGAGACTAGCGCTACCTCCTTAATAATGACGCCGATAGACTCCAGCTAGTTGAGTCGGGTTCCTAGTCAGATGGAACCTAGGAATCATCTTAGTCAGATGGATGATGTTCGGGAACAGCTACCCGAACCATATAGGAAGTTCTTAAAATTATTCGAGGATCCGCAGGATATAAGGGCTCTACCTGAGTATAAACCCTGGGATTATGAAATAAACTTCAAGGATAGATTTGTACTTATCGCAGAGAAACTTCGCTACTATAACTATAATACTATAAGGACGCTTGAGGAGTATCAGGAGTTAGGTATAAAGAAAGGATAGATTCGGAAATCTAAGTCACCTTGCGCTGTTAATATGCTAGTAGTTAAGAAAGCAGGAGATCTTAAAGGGAGACCTTACGGAGACTATCGGATGATTAATAGTAGGATAATAAGGGATATATACCCTTTACTAAATGCTTAGTACCTGCGGGACAGGCTAGCTAGAGTAAAGATATAYACTAAGTTAGACTAACGTAACGCGTTCAATTTGATCCGAATCAAGGAAGGATACAAGTGGAAGACTGCTTTCGTGTTACCCTCAGGGCTATAGGAATATACGGTGATGCTATTCGGCTTAACTAATGCCCTAGCTACGTGTTAAAGATAGAATAACGATATTCTTAAGGACTTCATTAGGAAATTCGCTATATACTACCTGGATGATATCCTGGTATACTCAGAGACTATCGAGGCACACTAGGGCTACGTTACCTAAGTTATGGAAGTACTACGCAAGGTAGATTCCCGACTAAAGATATCGAAATGTGAATTCTCAGTTAAACAAGTCACTTTCCTGGGATATGTTATTCGCCCGGGAGAGATAAGTATTAACCCGGAGAAAATCAGAGCTATGAAGGAATAGGAATTACTAAAGAACGTTAAGGATATGCAGTTATAGTTGGGTTTCGCTAACTTCTGCCGATAGTTCATTAGAAACTATTCTAAGATAGCCGAACCACTCACGAGTTTGATAAGGAAGGGCGTTCCTTTCACCTGGACTAGCTAGTGCGAGGAAGCTTTTCAGAGAATTAAGAAAGAATTCATAAAAGAACTAATCCTATATAGTTTCGACGAAGAGAAGGAAAGCATAGTGGAAATAGATGCCTCTAATACCTGTACCGGCGCAGTACACCTGCAGCGAGATAATAAAGGACGACTATACCTAGTCGCTTACTTTTCAGAGAAAATATCTCCAGCCGAACAGAATTATAATATCTATAAGAAAGAACTTATAGCGATCGTCAAAGCACTTAAACACTAGAAAATATACTTGCAAGGAGCTAAGTTCCTAGTTATCGTCTATACCGACTATATGAATCTTCGAACCTTCATAACTACTAAGGTCTTAGATAATCGTCGATTAGCCTGATAGTCAGAGGAACTTGCCTCTTTTGATCTAGTTATTAAGTATATACAGGGAAAAGATAATGCACGAGCAGATGCTCTAAGCAGATTACTAGGTTATAAGGACGATAAGGTCTATAATAAGACCGCCTTGCTTAAATAGCTAGATAATAGAGATATAGTTACTAACGTCCGAGAAGCTGCTGCGATTGAGTAAGAAATCAAGGGACCTTAGTACGATACCTTAAAGGAGGCCTAGAAGAAGGATAGAATGTCCCTGGACGAGACCAAGGAACCTGTTATAAGGAATATGATTAAGAATAGTATTATGCGAGTCAACTGGAAAGTTTAGCTTCCGCTGAGCTTAGTGGAAGCATATATCAAAGAATAACACGAGCTTCCCGCGTATGGATACTAAGGGATACGAAGAACGTATCTGAGGATTTTAAGAAACTACTAGTCGGAAGGACTCCGCCGAGTAGTTAAAGAAGTACTAGCTAACTATGATACCTGTATTAGGAATAAGTCTTCCCGATATGTACCTTATGGGCAGATGATCATAGTACTAATACTGCTAATATCTTGGAAATCGATATCATGGGACTTTATAGGGCCGTTGCTGCTATCGAAAGACCCGGTCACGGGAGTTAGCTATAATATGATACTCGTTATCATAGAAAGACTCACTAAGTACATGATCTTAGTACTAGTCTTGTTTACTCTTACGGCCGAACACCTGGCACAGGTATACCTTAAGGAGGTAGTCTCCAAGCACGGAGTACCCGAAGAAATAGTATCGGATCGAGATAAGCTGTTTATATCAAAGTTCTGGAATGCTTTGATAGGGTTCCTAGGGACTAAACGGAAACTATTAATAGCCTTCTATCCTCAGATAAACGGAGGAAATGAAAGAATGAACCAAGTAGTTGAAGCATATTTACGCTGCTACATCAACTATCAACAAAACAATTGGGTAGAACTACTGCTACTGGCAGAGTTTGTATATAATAGCTCGACCACGGAAATAACAAAGGTTATACTATTCTTCGCGAATTACGGTTACGAACCTGTCGCCTATAGAGAGCCTAACGTCACCGTTAAGGACAATGATACGGCTCGTATCTAGGTCCGGAATATCTAGGACCTCTATAAGGAACTTGCAGAAGAACTCCAGTTTGTAGCAGAGAAGAATGCGCACTACTACAACAAGAACCGTAGTCAGGAGCCAACGCTACAGGAGGGGGATAGGGTTTACCTTCTACGGAAAAACATCAACACACAGAGACCAAGCGACAAGCTGGACCACAAGAAACTTGGACCATTTAAAATCAAACGTGTCAAGGGACCTTTGAATAGGGACCTTTGAATTATGAACTCCAGCTACTAGCTACAATAAAGAAGATATTCCTAATATTCTATATATCCTTRTTGGAAAAAGCACTACCGGGAGTACTACTAGCCCCGAAAACATACGCTGAACCAGTCAACCCACTCGTAGAGTACGATGTAGAAGAACTACTGGACTGTCAGTACAAAAGGGGTATTATCAGATACCTGGTGAAATGGAAGAATTACCCACATTCGGAAAACATATAGGAACCTAAGTTAAGCCTTTACTGCCTAGTGTTACTGGCTAATTTCTATTAACAAAACCTAGATCTGCCTAGAGCGGGTCAGCAGGGTCGAAAGGAAGGTTGACCGTCGGGTCGAACGAGGGGTCGACGGGGACGTCGGAACTAGAGGGTTCCGCGCTAGCTAGCTTAGTATCTTTGGGCGCCCCCTCCCTTTCCTGTTTCTCCTTTTCTTCCTTTTCTAGAGCTTCAAGAGCATCGAGCTCAGCTATCGAGTTCAGACCGGCAGTAATTATCTTTTGCCGCCGTTCGTATAAGAAACGTTTCTGTTTCTTCAACCTTGCAATTCGCGCATGGAACTCGGCCAYAGCYRAGTCTTCCTCATCCTCYAATTTCTCGATTTGGGAATCCAGACTTTCCCATTCGGAAGCTGCGGGCATCCGGTTCCTCACACGAATATCGCAGGATTTGTTCAGTCGGGCGCAACGACYACATCTGGTCAGTTTAGGATCGCGAGGCGATATATACTCTTTACATTCCGCCTTTTCATATCTAGTACATAGTGCTATGATTTTACTACTTAATTCTATTTGTCTTCCGAGTGCAATATGATCGACTCGTTTRGTTGAGCGTTCGGGGGGCATAATGAAAGAAGGAGACGGCCGTGGGCAGTCGTCGATATTTCCTTAGGCGTACTTAAGCGTAGGGACACGCTRAGACAGAAGGGGGATAGTGTCACGAACTAGCATAGTTCTTAGCACTAAAACCGTCCTGGCACTAGAATACTGATAGTACTACCCAGTGGTAAGTACTAGACGGGTTTTGGTACCAGAAAAGAGTTAGTACTATTAGAGGAAAGGCACTAATATAGTTATGGTATAAACCAGCGAGTAGTACTATACATCTACCTGTATTGAAGTAATAATAGTATTATAGCTATAGGTGATCCAGGGTCACGTGATATGCTAGACTGCTAGATAAGTCGCGAGAGCTTACGCGCTCTGCAAGACGGTCTTGCATAGCTAGCATGAGGGAACAAAGATTCTATATAAGACTAGCMCTTCTGCTATTAGATAGGAGCTTCGTGCTCAAATTCATATAGCAATTAACACCTGCTTGTAACATCTCAATTCTAATTGAGAACCGAACTTCTTGTTTACTTTACTTTATAGCTGATACTAACCGACGAGCCTGTACACCGCGTACCAGTCAGAACCAGGAACGTTACACCCTGATCACGATATAATAAGATCGAAGATACTAAGAAGAAGAAGAAGTCTCGCGATAATAGAATAAGCCCCTATAAGTTAAAGAACTCGAAGTAGTTAATAAAGCCTCCTCGGATAATAACATTATGATATAAAAGTAAGGCAGGCTTTATTAGTGGTGAAAGATCACTTTAAGGTATCAGGAGATGGAGGATTGAAGAAGTCTCTGAATATTAATTATAGAGAGCGTTATCTCTTTAGAAGAAAGAGAGAAAGCTTACTTGAAATATATAAGGAGATCATATAAGTATATACTAAGCTATACAGGTGATTAAATATAACGTGATTATATATAATAGGTGAAAGTGTACGATATACCCCCTATAGTTATCTCTTAGTATAAGGCTAGAGATTACTATTAACTATACGTATATCTTTACTTAGTTAGTAAATATAAAACACTTTAAGTAAGTAAAGAAGCTTCTAAATAGAGAGGGTGAACTCTACTATTTATATAATTAATAAAAGAAAGCATAGATAAAGTACATGAACTAATTAAAGCCGAGGTGACTATTGATAAGTAAGTTATAAATAAAGGAAATTATAAGGCTATAGCCTTATATATAGTATAAAATCAGCTGCTTCTAAGCTTTAAGTGATCGCCGAGTATAAGAGTAAAGGTAAATAGTCGTATAGAAGCGTTTACTTGAATAAATTATAAATCGAAATCTAAGTTATATAATTAGAGAGCTATAAATAGTAGTTGTAATTAATTAAGTGATCTTACTTTATTATTATTTATTAATTTTGAAAGAGTAAAAGAAGTACTCTAGGTAGAAGAAGCTTTCAGATCGAAAAGGCACTCTAGGCAGCTAGCCTTATTTACTTATAAGAGTAGGTAACCGAAGCCTTATAAGTATATAAACCCCTTATCTCGTATATAGAAAGGTTCTTCTTCCTTTAAATATAATATACTAAGATTCTCTGCGCTTACTTCTCTCTTTCTATTAATAACTTTATTTCAAATCTTCTATTATTATTATTGTATTTTCTAACTCTCTAAATAAGAGATCGCGAAAAGAGAACTCTTAAGAGTTAGATATATATCCTATATTATATCGTCGCGTTAAAGAATCCCTTACTAATACTAGAAGATCTTTTATAATTAAATCTATCTATTACGATATTATAAGATTACTCTTTACCTTTTACTTTAATCTTTTAACTAATAATTTATAATATAGTTCGATAGCTCTTACTCCGAGGAAGATATCCTTTCTACTACTCGTCGCTTAGTAGCTTAACCCCGAAATAATCCTGAAATCCGTTCCTTTCGATCTATTAATTATATTAATAGAGATAATAACTCTAAGCTTAAGTAGTATAATCCCTTTAACGATTTATCTGATTATTCTGCCTGCGAACTTTCTTTACTCCTCTAGCGAACTAATTTATCTTCTTATATACTAAAAGCTCCTTCTTCTTCAAATAAGATTATTATACTTTCCTATAGTCGTAAGTCTATTACTATTACCTCTAGATCTGAAGTGAAGCGTAAGATAAGTAAGTGATCTCCTAATACTAATATTATTTAAATCTAATATCTGCTAAGTAAAGAGAATAATAATCCTTACTAAAGATATATTAGTRYARGTATAGAGGGAACTAGAATAAAAGGTCGCTACTATATAAATATAGCTATAAAGTTAAAGAGATACTACTTTTATACCTCTTATAGCTATATTCCTACTAT